>JAQZBX010028481.1:0-27781 GCA_029593785.1 Cabassous unicinctus | reverse complement strand
AAAAAATAAATAAATCTTTAAAAGGAAAAAAAAAAAAATCTAAAGTAGCGCATGGAGTAAGAAAAATAACCAAAGAAATAAGGAAGTAGTCAAGAAAAGTTCCGTAAATTAAATAATAGTTTGAAAGGATAAAGTCATGTTAACACTCATTACCATATTTTAATTTCATGGTGATTAAAATTATAATGTAGCATGTATTACCACTTAATTGATCTGCCAGCATCAAGTATTTGCAAGTTTCTTTTTGTTCTCTGAAGTCATAAACTATCTATTCTTCACTGCATAATTTCAGAGGTAATTTTAAACCATAAATATTTCTCTTTATTAAAATTCTCAGGAAATTAGAAACTTGATAGCTATTTATTTATATCGGCTTTGGCAAGAGGCCAGGAAATTCATTTTCTTGTATTTTGAACTCACAAAATGAAAGTGCTAAAGAATTTTATCTATTAATCTTCATGCTTCCTTTTATGACAGTTTTACAGCTTAATCACAATGTTTAGATGCCTGAAGGTGACTAGTTAGCTATGTTCCTTTAAAACTGGGTATTTTTCTTTGATAGAAAGCCTTTCCTTGTTGAGGCTGAACACCCATCTCACTGTCAAGCCCTGCACCTTCACGGCGCCTGACTAGCCTTCCCAGAAGAGTATTGCCCCTGGTAACACCAGTCTCCAGAGAGCTGGCAATATCCAGAGCCTTCATCCCACTTGGGTATCCCAACCTCATATGCCCCCTTGGATAGGCTGATGATTCCCACTGTCCTAGAGTTGACCCTTTGCTGCCATCTGCCCTGACCCTTCCGAATGCAGCAGCGTCCAGCCTGATTTAGCTCACCCTTCATCAGTTACATCTGTGCCAGGCCACCCTGGTTCTGATGGAGTAAATAGGACACATATGCCACTGTGGAGCCTCATGAGTCTCTTTAGATAAAAATAAATTTGGAAAATTGCAAAACCTTCCAGATGCAATACCTTCCTAATGATCCCTGCCTCTGTTGACACCCCATCACTTTGACTAATGGTCATCCAAATTGACCACCTGGCATAACTCACTGTCAAAATCAAAAAGAACATATTTCCGAAAGTCAGGGACTGTCTTCTGTGTTGTGGAATCCTGTGTGTGTCATGGGGGGTTGGGGTGGGGCGGAGTCAGTAGGGGGAATTACGCCAATTACAAGCAGATGCAGTAACTGAATCCTAAAATGTATTGAGTGCCTTACTCTACATGTGTGTTCTCTTGCACAAATATATTAGGACTATAATTCATTATAATTAATCATTACAATTAGTTCTTAGCAGAAAATGGTTAGATTAAGTTTGGCCAAATATTTTAAGACCACCTGAAGTGGAGAAATGCTTCATAGAGCACTTTGGCATAGACTACCTGAAAAAGTTAAAAAAAAAAAAAAAAAGACAACAGAAACAGCCTCTTTTACGACATTGTTAAAAGCTATGAGGAGAGAAATCTTCCTTCCTGGTAGATTCAGGATTTGCCGCTTCCTCTAACATTCCTTTTATATGGCTTTGATGGGGTTTACAATTGGGCACACATAAAACTCATGCCTAGGAGCACCATCCCATGGTTATGTAGTAGAGGCAGAGTCAGGGACTATTTAATTGTATGAAACAGAAACTCACTCAAAATGATGAGGTCCCAAAAACACTAAGGTTAAGGGGTTGCATGGTCCATCAACTACCTTCCTCTGTAGTCCAGTTCCAGCCCATGAGCAGAGCCCAGGCTCCCACTCCATCTGACTTCCAAGGTCCAGCATCTCAGATGGACTAACTCAGTCTCTGAGTCTCTTAGTTTCAGTTCAAAAGAGAAAGAGAGGGAGAATTGAATTGGTCACTGGTCAGCCAACGGACTTGGTCCCCCTGGGTCAAGTGGCTCAGAACTTTTTGTGGGGCAACTGTAAGTAAAGAGGCACCTGAGCAACATTAATTAATGTGTCTGTAACAGGCAATATCTCTGGTCAAGAGGGACTCTGGCACCCCATTTTTGGAACTTAATGGGAAAAGACTATCAGGAGCTCTATGAGGAGGTTCAGTATGTGTTGGACCCTGGGATTCAAAAAGGGAACTCAGCAAGGACTGTAGGGAGCAAAATCTAGCCCTGGGATGAAGAGAAGCACAGAACTACAAGGGCAGATGTGAGACTGAAAAAATGGGAAACGGCTGGGTCAAGATCACAGGGAGAGGAGAAAGGATCAATCAAAGGGTAAAATATACAGTCATCTCAGCAAGAGACATGGGTCATCTAGGTTAATCTTTACAACAAATCTCCCATGCAATTAAAGGTGGCATTGTGTGGTAATTAAGCACCCAGCCTCTGGAGTCTGAATGCATGTGTTCAAATTCCAGCTCTGCCATCTACTAGCTGTGTACCTTGGGGTAGTTATTTTTCTTTTTATGCCTCAGTTCCTTGCCTACAAAATAAGATAATAATATAGCACCAGAACATATTTCCAAAAGTCAAGGACTGGGAAGCGAATGTGGCTCAAGCGATTGAGCTCCTGCCTACCACATGGGAGGCCTGTGGTTCGGTTCCCGGTGCCTCCTAAAGAAGACAGCTAGCTGGTGAGAGAGGCAGGTGCAGCAAGCTAACACAACAAGATCATGCAACAAGAGACACAAGAAGAAAAACATAATGAAAGATACAACAAAGCAGGGAACAGAAGTTCCCGGTGCCTCCTAAAGAAGACAAGCAAGATAGCAAGCTGACACTACAGGCAGACGCAGCAAGCTGATGCAACAAGATGATGCAACAAGAGACACAAGAAGAAAAAACATAATGAGAGACACAACAAAGCAGGGAAAGGAGGTGGCTTAAGCGATTTGGCACCTCCCTCCCACATTGGAGGTCCTGGGTTCAGTTCCAGGTGCCTTCTAAAGAAACAAAGAAGACGAAGAGACACAGAAAGTGCAAATGAGGGGGTGTGGAGAAATTTTTAAAAAAGGAAGCCAGGGGACTGTCTTTTACGTTATTTTATAACATGTTTAAAGTGTTTGATGAGCTAATTCCTATAAGACACTTAGAATAGTGCCTGCAATTTAGAAATCACTGGATAAATGCTTGCTATTATTACTATCTCTATTTTACAAGTAGGAAAACAAGTACAGAGAATTTGCTCAGCTAGTTCCTGGTGGAGCTAGAGCCAAAGCCCTTGCTCTTTCCGCTACATAACTGGGCTTCCAGCAAGGGATTAAATTCCATTCAGCTGCCCACTCGAAGGTTAAGCAAGATTGGGAAAGAAAGGAGGGTGAAAAATGGAAAAACTAATTTTTGCTTAGTAATTTAGTAAAAGCCAAAGCATATACATGTGCTTCTACATCTCAGTAAATCCGCAAATCCTCAGAGAAATTATGAGAGCCGAGATTTGAACTCAGAATGCCTGTCTGACTCCATCATCCATGCTTTATCCCTACTCCATGTTGTGATAAGGTGGATGATAACAGGAAGGACACCCTTGGGAGGGAAGAAATGGTAACGTTTGTCCATTTGACGTCAGGTTATTTTGGCTTCAATTAGCTTAGCTGGGTCTCTCTACCTACATCCTGCCCAACTCTTCCAGTTATTCTCATCTTCTACTCTGCAGCTAATACGAATAGTCTAATAGCATAAATATGATCATGTCCCTACTTTAACATGCTTGGTGAATCCTTATCATCCTCAAAACCAAGTCCTTACACTTTAGCCCAGCACATTCAGCCCCTCCCAAGCAGCCCCAGCTCCATTTCTAGCCTCATATCATGCTACCCACCTCCTCCACTCCATTCTTTCTCTCTTCCAGCCACCCCAAACTACTGTTCTCACTAATATTGCCCTTCTATACCTCCATTGGTTTTATGCATTCTGTTCTCTTTGCCTTAATTGTCCTCTTTCTCTCTCCCACTCACCTCCTTCTGCCCCCTCCCCTTCTCTTTTTTTTATTGGCAAAACTCACCAGTTATTCAAAGATCTAGATCAAATATCTCTTGTGAACTCAGGATCTAGTTCAAATATACATGACTTCTTTGCGTTCCCAATGCTCCTAATACACCTCTCTCATAGCACTTGTCATACTGAATTATAGTAATTCTTTTACGTGGCTGCCTCTCTCACCATATCTAGAGGGCAGGCCTAGGTTTTCTTCATCCCAACATCTCCAGGGCTTAGGACAGGCCCTGGCCTTGGGTGGGCTGGTAATCAATATTTGTTGAATGAATGTAATCACTGAAATTTTCAAGCTCAGTGTGTCTTAATTGGTATTTTGCAAGGATTTTATTCCACCCCCTCTAGTTAAAACCTGTTCATGTTTAGACACAGGAGTAAATATGGAACAATGTTGCTGTGGAAACAAACTTGGAAGATGACTTTCTTTTCTCCTTTGTATAAATGCAGGCGTCAGACTCTCATGGCTAAGTTGAATATGAAAGCTTCCACAGTGGTGATGAAGACATCACACTTGCTCTCGAGGTACTCTGGGGCAGTCAGCTGTGCAGGCCACCGAACTCACTCCGTGTGCCATTCTAGCAGATAAGCTTTCTCACTTTGATGCTCAGTCACTGAGTTAAATATTACTTTCAGTGCATCCTACAATGAAATTATTGCATTTCGGTAGATTTATGTTTGGGATTTAAAAATGTTTTGAAATCACATGGTATAGCAAATTTTTCAAGAGAAAAAAATCAGTTCTCCATTACTTAAAAAAGTTCCTCTCAAAAGCTTCTCTTCCGTCTTATGTATTTGGGATCAGTTCATATGGAAAGCTTCCCTTAGGACCCTATAGAAATAGTTCCCTTTCCTCCCATGAACTCCTACAAGAAAGGAACTAAAGGTAATAGCAAAAGACTTTGTATTTTGAGATATCTCTTCTTGTGGAGTGATTCTTTGGCTAACCAATTTATCTCCTGACCAAATACCTTACTGGAAGGAATATATGGGAATTTTGCTACTTTTCTCACCTTCATGGACCAAAAGATCGTTTTCATGTATTAAAACCTCCTGTCCTGTCTTATCTCTGGGGTCCTATAGCTAGACTTTTACCGTGTTGGTAACTTCCCTGGTCCCGAATCTAAATTGCAGTGCCAGTCCAAATATCCTTACCTCAAAACTGTAAAAATGGGGGTTTCTCATTTAATCTGTATAGGACATTGCAAAGCTTTGAGAACGGCTTCATGACAGTACTCAAACTTTCTCCACGTTTCACACAACAGATTCTCCTCATGTAATAAATGTATGTAGAGCAAGTTGCTGTATGGTGAGTTGTGGGAACGCAGGCTCAGGCACACCAACTACTTTCAGCAAATGACTGCTTCACTACTCACACACACAAAGGGTCCCAAAGAGCAGGGGAGCAGATCCCATATGGCCAGTCTCCCAGGGAGGCCAACTGCTGGAGGCAGCTCTGCATGCCCCACTTTGCACTGGAGAGGAGAAACAAATCTGTGCTATTCGAGAGTGGAGGTATTTGTACAATCCAGGGGTTGGGGGACCTGCCACTGAGATTTCCCACTCTGATAAGCAGCTGGGGTTGCTTGCTCCCCATTTCCAGATTTAAGGTATAGTTTGGCCTCTTCATTAGACCTAACAGCTCTCCCAGCAGCAGAAAGGAAACATACTGAAATGTCTGGAAAGGAGGCAGGGGGAGGAGCCTCTGGCATAGGCAAGGGGCTGAGAGATGGCTGCTGGTGGGCCGGTGACTTTCCCCAGCAATGCATAACCCACGTGTAAGTAGGATTGACAAAGGGTCCCCGAGGTTACACAAATGGGAAAGCCAAGACTGGAAGATGGGAAATGCCTATGTTTGTCTAATCAATAGAGTCTGGAAAAAGAGATAAAACTGATCTCCCAAGGCTGATAAAAGGATAAGTAAGATGTGGATAATGTAGGATTTCTTGGGGTTCTGCCCTTTCCACTTGGCATATTCTACACCAGTCCTGAGTGACCCCATCCACTTTGGAGTGTGTGTGTGTGTGTGTGTGTACAATATATCTGAAGTTTGGATTCTGCCCGTGAATTCCAGATCCACATGTTCAACTGTCTACCTGGATTTTCCACAGCCACCTCAAAGTTAACGTGTGCCCAGCCAAACTCATGTTTGACCTTTCCAAAGTCACTTCTCTCCCTGTGTCTCTGTATTGGTAAAATCACTGCCATCCAAGCCAGAAACCTGGAACTCTTCAACTACCTTCTTGCCCCTGCCCTTGCCCACCCTTCTTTTCCAGTCAATCACCAAGCCCTGTTGATTATACATCCACACATAACTAGAAACCAACCTCTCTTCTCCATCTTTTTGCCACTGCCTTGGTTAAGACCACCAATCTTTATTCCCTGGATGAGATCACAGCAGGCTCTGGATAGGTCTCCCCACTTCCAGTCTTGCCCTTCAATTCAGTCTCCACGTGGCCAGTGTTAACCCCTCTAAAGCACATACCGTCTCTCCTTAAAAACCTTTCATGATTCCCCTATTCCCATCTGGACAAAGTCTAAGCTCTTTACAACATCCTTTAGGATCTTTTCTCTGCTTTCCTCTCTAGTCTCTCACCCCCATCCCACACTCCTACCATACTAAGAAACTTTCAGTTCCTCAAACAAACCAATATTTCTCTTACCTCCAGGCCCTTGTACTTGCTTAGACCCAAAAGAGAGGGCTGAGATGGTGAGCTCTACTACAGACACAGAGAGAAAAAAATTTAGGATTTCTCCTCTGATTCTCTTTTTAGAGAAGTGTTTATGCTCACTTCTCCCTTGAATTCTAGACCCATATTTCTAACTGTCCTCCCAACATCTTCATTTGGAAGTTTAACAGACATCTCAAAATTAACCATGTCAAACTGATTTTTTTTATTTTAGGAGGTACCGGGAATTGAACCCAGGACCTCATATATGGGAAGCAGGTGCTCAACCACTGAGCCACATCCACTTTCCCAAAACTGATCTTTAATCCCACCATTCTCCTTAACACTTATCACAACTCACAGACTATATATTTTCCATGTTTGTTTACTATCTGTCTTCCCCACTGAAAGGCAAGGTCCAACAAGTGGAGAAACTCCTTTTTGTTCAATGATGAATTCCCAGAGCCTAGTACAGTTGCTGACACATAGGGGACAACCAATAAATGTTGGCTGAATGAATACATGATCTATAGCGATGCAAAGAAGATGGACTGAAACTTACCCAGAATTCCTCGAGTGTGTATAGTCACGGCACAGCAGAAAGATTATAGATTCTGTCAGGCAGACCTGTCTTGTTGTGTGACTGTGGGTAACTCATTTAATTCATTTGAGACTTTTTGCTCATTTGCTAAAATGAAGATAAACTAGCTGACAAGATTGTTGTGGGTTAATGATTGGCTTTAACCTTACTTCGTCTGGTCCTCAATAACTGTTACTCTCTACCCAAATCCTGGCTTGGCAAAGCCTATTAGAAGCCTTAAAAACTTGGCAAGCTGAGCAAGTCTTATCCAAAGCAGACCTCAGATGCAGCAACTCAGGAATTAATCAAATTGTGTCCTATAAGGGGCTCATTTTATTAAAAGAGTTCTAGCTTTTACTAGGAGGAAAAGACTTTAACATGAGGGTCAATTGAAAATCATATTCTTGTAAATAGTTGCTCAAGGCATAGTCTCCTTGAGAAGAATTGGGGACAGGAGTTCCCCTTGCCATCTGTTTCTCCCAACTCATTGGGAAGTGTTCATTTGAGACACTGTAGAGCTTGAAATTCTGTGACTGGCCCTATTGAATAGCTCCTAATAGCTGTGTATTTATTTATGAAATTTCCTTTCTTTCAGTGTGGTCAATAGGCTTATAAGGTAGGTAGAGTAGGAAGAGAAGGAAGTTGGCATCTGTAGCTGTTGGGCAGTTTGATGTAATTATGAATTCCAAAAATAGTTATTGGATCATGCTTATAAACTGGCCTGCTAATCTGGGCATGATTAAGTTGTGATTAGGGCGTTGACTGGGCCACGTCAGTAGGGCGTTGGGCCCCACCCCTTGGTGGGTGGGGGAATCAAAGATAAAAGACACTGCAAAGGACAGTGTTGGAGCAGTTTTGATGTTGGAGTTCTGGTGAGGAAGGAGAGAAGGCCCTGAAATAGAGATGAGTCATTCGCCTGAGAGTTCACAGCTTGCCTTGTGGAGAGAAGCAAAGCCTAGAGAACCTCATAGTCTACAGCTCACCTTGTGGAGGAAACAGAGGAGCTGAGCCCGGAGAGAAACTGAGCCCCGGGAAGAGAGGAACCCAAGAAGCCTGAACCCTGGCAAACATTGGCAGCTGTCTTGCTCCAACACGTGGCAATGGACTTTGGTGAGGGAAGAAACTTATGCTTTATGGCCTGGTAACTGTGGACTTCTATCCCAAATAAATACCCTTTATAAAGACCAACCAATTTCTGGTATTTTGCATCAGCACCCCTTTGGCTGACTAATACAGCATCAAAAAAATTAAGCCATGCTAGGAAGAGGCCCAGAGTTTCTGGGGAAATAGAACTAAAATCCAGTTTTGGCCAAATGCTTATGATTGCTAGGGGAAAATTATACACAATCTTCTGGTGCAAATTTGTTAAGGTACTGTTCTGTGGGGATGTTGGCAGACACGTTGCAACACCACTGATGTTTGTTGACATTTGCAACTCATAGGAACCAAGCATGTTGGACATGAAGGAGCTGAGATAGCATGTAAGAACCCTACACTAACTCAGCTAAATGAGAGCTTAGAAATCCTTCATTCTGAAGATAAGGAGAATGAAGCATGAGAAAAACTGGCCAGATGACGGTCACACTGCTAATAAGGAGCAGAATGACAACTCAAAGTCTGATGATTAGAGTCTCAGACCTAAGCTCTTTCTACCACAGTGTGCTTAGAGCCTAAAGAGAGAGCTCTAAGGAGGCTGACTTTGGTTTCAATGAAATTTTTAAGATTTTATCCATGGAGACAGTACAATGACCCAAAACAGGTCAGCATTTAATAAACAAAATAATGTAGATGGAAGTGCATTGTAAATTGTAAAATATTGCCTAAATTTTGGGTCAATTATTGATTGAATCAGTGAAATTAATAAGCAAAAGAGTCTGGCCAGATAAATGTGATTATACAATGTTAAGTGTCACATTTTAATGGGTATCAAACACATCAAAGTGATTTCACCTGCTTTGTCAGCTGTTCCATTAACTTTTTCATTCTGACTCCGGAGTAGGTAATGCATTGATCACAAATTTGTACAAGGAAACTGTGCAGGCAAAATAATTTGTACATAGTGTTTGTTTATTAAAAATTTTTAGCTATAAAGAGAATACATATGTGCTTATTGTATAACATTGAGAAAATATGGTATAAAAGAGAAAATTAAAATCACTTGTAAAACTATCTCCAGAAACAAATACTATTAAAATTTTGATATAATATTTTTCTAAAAACTCAATACTCATGTAAGAACACACAGCATATGCAGCTTTAAATGCCATATCTTCAAACATTTAGTGACTATTTTTTGTTCCATTAATCTTTAAGAATATTATAATTATCACATATTATTCCATCATACAGAGCTACATTAATTTATTTACCTCCATCTATTGTTGGACATTTCCTTGTTAACATGTTGGACATATTCCTTGTTCAGATATATCATAAACATATCTGAAATGCAAACAGTACTTCTTTGACTACACATCTGGTTTTTATCTTCCCTAGAATAGACTCCTAAAAGTTGGATTATTAGATCAAAGACTATGAATATTTTTAATGTTCCTCATACGGATTGCTCAACTGATTTTCAGAGAATGTGCTTTATTTATACTCGTACTGGCACTATGTGAGAATGTATATCTCACCACATCCTTGCCAGCATTGCCATTTAAAATAGTTGACAGTGGGCAAATGTTTTATGAGAACAGGATACTTGGTCTCAAAATATATTCCCACAAGGTACTTCTTAATACAAAAGTGAAAATGAGAGCTTTACAATAGAGAAACCTGACAGAGGCAACCTTAACCAAGTGATCAAAGTTAGTGTCATCAGCCATGGCACAAATGGACATCATGTTCCTCATAATATTTTGCACTGAGAAGGATATAACATAACTTCTGGGGTATTCCTGCCAAAAAATATGTAACCTGAGTCTGATCATTAGGACCCATCAGACAGACCCAAATTAAGAAATATTCAACAAAATAAATGATCTTTACTCTTGAAAAATGTTAATGCTATGGGGCATTTAATGTTTTGGGGTTTTATTGTGAACAGAATCCTTCCCCCTTTATATTATCTGAGTGGTTATTGCTACTACAGAGGGAAGTTATTGGAATTTGTACATTTTCCTTGTATGCCACCATTTTGCTTATTATGAATTAATATAAAAGCTTTCAGCTTATTATCTTGCAGTTTTTTAAAGACATATAATCATATTGTCTACAGATAACAGTAATTTTTGTCTCTTCCTTTCCAATAATTTTATCTTTTATTTCTGCCTCATGTCCTACTGCATCAGACAGAATTTTCAGAAGAGTGCTACATAATAATGGAGAAATCCAACATCTCTGTCTTTTGAGGGTATTAATGGGACTGTTTCTGGTGTTTCAATATTAAAGATGATACTGGCTGTCAATATATCACAGGTTAAAGTATCTTTTTTAAAAAAAAAGATTTATTTTATTTATTTATTCTCCTCCACCTGGTTATTTTGTGCTCTCTGTGTACTCTTTGTCTGCTCTTTGTCTTCTCTTTAGGAGGCACTGGGAAACCGAACCCAGGACCTCCCACGTGGGAGAGGGGCACTCAATCGCTTGAGCCACCTCAGCCCCCTGTTTTGTTGTGTCTCTCATTATGTTTCCTCTTTGTGTCTCCTTGTTGTGTCATCTTGTTGTGTCGGCTTGCCACGCCTGCCTGTCATGCCAGCTCGCTGTCTTGCTCATTTCCTCCAGGAGACACTGGGAACAAAACCCCGGACCTCCCATGTGGTAGGCAGGAGCTCAATTGCTTGAGCCACATCTGCTTCCCTAAAGCATCTTTTTAGTCCTATTTTTCTAAGAGGATTTTTAAAAAATTAGGCGTGAATATTGAATTTTTTTTCCTGAATACCTTTTTGTCATGTATTGAGATTCTCATTTAGTTTTTCTTAGTGGATTGTTGTAGTGATGTCATTATATTAATAGATTTTTCAAACATGAAACTATCCTTGTTTTCCTGGAGTAAACGTGATTTAGCTGTGGTAGATTATTCTTTTAATACTTCATTTTGCTATTATTATATTTTGTGCTTTTGCAACTCTATGGTGGATTTGGATTGTATCAACTTAGTTCAATTGGAACTGTGCCAGGATATTTCCTCCCAGAGACACCCACCTTAGCACTTCAAGCAACTGTGACCATCAGCAACAGCTGGTTTTTATAGTTGCCGGCTGGAGGCGCAATAGCAACTTCTGTTTTGTTTATTTAAATTTTTGAAAAAATTTATTGTGGCCACATATGTATAAAACACAAAATTTCCCATTTTAACCATTTTAAGGGTATAATTCAGTGGTATTAATTCCATTCACAATGTTATGCTACCAAAACTCTTTTATCTGAAGGAAAGTCTGTAACCATGAAGCAATAACTCCCCATTCCTCCTTCTCTCACCTGGCCTCTTATCTACTTTCTGTCTTTGTGGATTTGCTTATGCTTTATATTTCATATAAGTGGAATCATACATTATCTGTCCTTTATGTCTGATTCGTTTCACCTAACATGATGTCTTCAAAGGTCATTCATGTAGCATGTACCAGAACTTCATTCCTTTTTACAGCTAATTAAGATTCCATTTTTTGTATCCATTCATCTGTTGATGGACATTTGGGTGTGCTCCACATTTTGGCTATTGTGAATAATCCTGCTATGAACATTGGTGTACAAGTATCTGTGCAAGTCCCTGTTTTCAATTCTTTTGAATATATACCTAGAAGTGGAGTTGCCAGGTCATATGGTAACTCTATGTTTAACTTTTTGAGGAACTGCCTCACTGTTTTCCACAGAGAGTGCACCATTTGACATTCCCACCAGCAACGGCAACAATGAGAGTTTCAATTTCTCCAAACTCACCAACATTTGTAATTTTACTGTTTTTTTGTTATTGTTGTTTTTAATAATAGCCTTCCTAGTAACAACTTCTTGATTCCTTGGAAGTGAGCAGGGAATCAAAATGCCCTCAGCCATCTTCCCTGACCTTCGCTTCTCTGGCTCTTCCAATGGCTTTTTTGTTTGTCTTCCCCAGTGGTTTTTTAAGCATATAATTCCTTGTCATAAACCATGTTCTATCTAAAATACTTAGAGTGCTTTGGTTTCCTGACCAAAACCTAAGTAATACAATAAATAGAAAGAAATAGAAAACCTGAATAGACAGTATTGTTTTTCATTTTTTTTTGTATGGGTAACAAATAATCCATTTTGAGATCACCAATGTTATTATCATGGCATTCTCCTAAAATTTCAAAACTCTCCCTGTATCCATGATATACTGGACTAAATCTTAGTTTTATTTATTTGTTTTTTGGTTTGTTTGTTTTTGCTTTAAAAAAAAAAAACTAGATTTGACAGAGGTTTTGCTTTTTATACTGAGAATCAGTTCTTTGGTTTGTATACTGAGTTAGAAGTATATTTAGCTGCATGTATCAGAAAATGAAAGTGACAGTGGCTTAAACAAAGAAGCATTTCTTTTTCTTGCATAACAATAAGCTCAGAAGTAGATGGTTGGTTGCTAGCATTGTTCAACTACTCAACAGTGCCATCAGGAATGGAGACTTATCCTGTTTTTCAGATTCACTATCCCTAGTCCATTGGTTTTCCTCCTCATATTTGTGGCTGCATGGTCCCAAGACGGTTATTACAATCTCAGACATCAGAGCTACATTCAAAACAGAAAATGTGGTTGGATAAGAGGGAAGCACTGCGCCAGCTCTGTCTATAGCCCTTTTTATCATAAGAGCAAAAGCTTTCCAAGGACCCCCTCAATTAGCTTCCATTTACATCTCAATGGTAATATTTATTTCACATGGGCACTTCTAACTGCAAAGGATTGTGGGAAATTAATTAACTTTCCAGCTTCTGTAGAAGAAGATAGGGAAAATTAGGCAAGGATTGGGTATAAAGAAAATCATTCTACAGTCTCTACCGCATATATCAAGTCCACTCCATTTGTTTCTAATCATTTTTATTTATCTTTCTATTTATTTGCAAAGTTAATGAGTTGAATAAGGAAGTTTACTTATTTCATTTTGCTGTTGTGAAATGGTGAGATCACTTTATGCTATGAATTTGACTATGGAGACAGCTTTGAAACATACCATGAGTTTTGATATGGTGATTCTCATTTGTTTCCTAAATGACCTGTAGTTGCACCCTCTTTGAATGATAGCTTTTTTAAAAAATATGCTTTTCTTTTTTCAAAAGATACTTAGATTACATAAAAAATATAGGGGATTCCCATATGTCCCGCTCCCTTCCCCTCCCACATTTTCCCACATCAACAACATTCTTCACTAGCGTGGTTCATTTGTTACAATTGATGAACACATTTTGGAGCATTGCCACTAAGCATGGACCATAGTTTACATTGCAGTTTACACTCTCTCCCACACAATCTTGTAGTTATGGCCAGATATTATTCCTTATTTTGAATGATAGCTTTTTAAGAAAGAGTTTTTAACTTCCATAAGGTTGAGGGTTTTATGCTTAAATTTTTATTCTTGATTTCTAAATTTTCACGTTTTAGGCAGAGAATACAATCTTTACTTTTGAGGATTTATGGAACTTTTTATTGAACTTGTTCTAGTATAAAATCAGTTTTTATAAATGTTTTTCAAACATTTTTTATAAGGCATATTTTTGTTTATAAAATTGTATATTGTAATATATAATGTATTGTTTAAATTCTCTATAATCCTCATTTTTTTGTTCTAATATAGCTATGTAAATTACCCAAATAATTGTACGACTATCCATTTCTTCCTATATTTGTTAACCATTTTTTAAAATCCAATTTGATGTTTTGAAATTTGGCACTTACATTTCATGACAATACATTTTTTATTGCTGGGACATTGTAAAGATATGGCAGTCTTGAGTTCTGGTAGAAGGATCTTATATTTCTGAACTGGAGGTAAATAATGAAGGAGGGAATTTAATCCTGACTCTATTACTTACTAGTTTTGTGACCCTGAGTGTACTTAACCTCCCTGTGTCTCTATTTCTTCATTTGTAAATTAGGGGAAATGATAATTCCTACTTCATTGGGTTGCTGAGAGGATTAAATGAGTTAATTCATGCAAAATATTTATACCAGAGTATGGAAGCACCGAAGAAGCATTAACTACTATTATTACTATTATTATTTTCAGCCTAAGCAGACTTGTTGTTTCTCATAGCAGAGCCAGGGTAGAATAAAATCTGCATTCTCAGGCCAATTCCATTGGCCTTGAAGTTGGTGAAAATTAATCCCAGATTCTAGCAACAATTTGTCAGTCTTAGTTGGTATTTTTTAAATGTGTTTTTGACATTTTCTCTGTCTTCATCAACTTTTATTGGGAAGTTGGAAGAGATTGTGTCAGGGGTTACTAGCCAGCCACCTTTCAAACCAGAACACTTGTATCTAATTTTTAAAATAACCTGCTTCAATGTGATTCAAGTTAGATGGAGATTGACTCTATAATTCAATTGCGGTGTAGAAATAGCTATTAATGCACTTTTCAGCTCTGGCCAGGCACTTTCTTAATGGCTTCAAAAGATTTTGTGAAATATTTCAGGGAATCTTCTTGTACTTATCAGGAGTTCATTTGAGAATTTAGGTCCCTTTCTTCCACATGCCATGAATGTCAGCACTATCTTTCTGAATCATATCTGATCTACTCTATAAAACCAATCACACAACCATGTCTAAAATAGCATGCCTGCCCCAATCAGAGCTCCCTTTTAAGAATAATAAGTCTAACAGGCATCACACATTTTAAATTGAACATAGACTGCAAAGCAGCCCTCATCCATTAGCCCAACTGACCTCTGAATAACCCAGACCAGAAAAGAATAAGGCCATAAATCTAAGAAGGCTCTAATCCTGGCTGGGCCTTGGTGATCCTATCAGCCCAGGAATGGAAACAGCAGTTGAGCATAATGTGGGAATTGTTCTCATATAAAAGTCAACCTCAGGTAATAAGAGCACTTGAGTAGGAGTCAGAAGACAGGGGTTGTAGTTCTGATTTCAAAACATGCTGATTTTTGTCACCTAACCTTCCAGAGTCTCAATTTTCTTACTTATTAAATGAGGCTGATATTCTAGGCCATGGCTACCTCAACACTATCTTTTCCTGCCCCCAAGGAGCTCACAGTGAGTGGAGGGACCATAGGGTAAAGTGGTGGAGTGGGTTGGCTTTGGAGACAGACAGGTGGGGATTTGAATACCAGCTCTATCCCTTTATTAACTGTGCAACTTTGTGCAAATTCTACTGCTTGATGGGAGAAGACCCTGGGTCGGTGAACTACTCTGGCCACAATGGAGGAAGAAAAGCAATCACGAAAGTCCCACCAATGTTGTGAACTTCAAAGGTAGAAGGTGGCACACTACCAACTGTGGACCAAATATGGCCTGCTGCCTGCTTTCATACAGCCCATGAGCTAAGAATTTCTTTTACATTTTTAAATGTTTGGGAGGGTGGGGAGAAGAATATATTTAATGACATATGAAAATTATATCAAATTTAAATTTCGAAGTCTATACATAAAGTTTTATTGGAACACAGACACACCCATTCATTTATATCTGTTTATACCTTTTTCAGCTGCAACAGAGATTTATTTGCAATAGTCCACAAAGTCTGTAATAATTACTATCTGGCCTTTTACCAGAAAAGTTTGCCAGCCCCTATTCTAACGCACAGTGATGTCACCCAAGAAAACAGAGCCTAATTAGATTTTTAAAATCTGACTCATAGGATGCAGAGTTTCTGTTTGGGGTGATGAAAAAGTTTTGGTAATGGATGGTGGTGTTGATAGTACAATGTTGTGAATGTAATAACTGTCACTGATTTTTACACAATTAGTGGTTAAAGTGGGAAATTTTGTTGTGTATATGTTACCACAATTAATAAAAAATAATCTGGCCCATCTATACCAATTCCTCATCTCTGGGAGAATCAAGAAAGAGCTTGGAAAGAGGAGAGAATGGTCTCAAATTCCTTCCTTAAAGGCAGCTGTGTACCAAGATTAGAACACAGGAGGAGGAGGAGCAAGTTTCAGAGGCAGATTGCAAATTTAGTCTGAGGTGCTTTGGTGACATCTGTAGTCTAGGAGGTGGCTAGACTTTTCAGTATGAGTCTCAGGAGACACAGGTGGAAATATGGATTTGTGAGACATGTCTATAGAGGGAAGAGTGAATCTGTTGATCTGATTGCCCAGGGAGAATACAGATGGATGAGAAAAGAGCTGGCTAGGATTGCCAGATAAAATAATCTGGCAACCCTACTGGGAACAGAACTTTGGCATTTAAGGTGTGTGGGTAGTAGAAAAAGAGGAGTCAACAAACAAACAAACAAACAAACAAAAAAATGAAAAGGAAAAGTCAGAGGAGTAGGAGAAGAATCTTAAAAGTTCCCATTGTCCCAAGAGCCACTTGTAACTTTGGGGAGGGTGGTTTGATTGGAATGGTGAGTTCAGGAGCCAGTAGCTTGGAAAGAGAAAGAAACAATGAATATAAATTCTTCTTCCCAGAAGGTTGCCTGTGCTGCAGAGGAACACAGGATGGCAGACTGAGGACGGATATTGGGTTGATGGCGAGCCTGTCTATTTCTGACGGTGGAAAGACAGTGGGAAGTGGCTGAAGATATGATGGAATGATTTTGTTGGTGGTCGTGGTACATTAAGCTGGGTTGCTACTCCCTCAAGGGCCTCTCCTCATCACCATCATGACTCCTACCACGCCCACCACTGGAGAAGACAGTAGAAGTTAAATCACTGGCAAAAAAATAGAGCCTTGACTCTGTACTGCTTTATAAACTGTGTATTGTCACAGCTCACAATGTCCAATGAGAGCATTTTATCCATGCTTTTACGTTCTTCACAATTAGACCTGACTGGCTCTTCGGATATATGCCACCCGAATCCTCACCTTAACCCACGCTTCTTAGAAAGTCTACCCAGGTGGGAAGCAATAACAGTAAGGATGACCGATAGCAAACACTTAGCTAGCAATTCCTCAGTGGCCGGCACTGTTCTAAGGAGAGAAAGATAGGGACTGATCCCTCTGTGCAGAGAGCTTCATGGCTTCTTAATGATAATAATAATAGTAGCAGCCAACATGAGTTGAATTCTGATGTGCCAGGCACCATGCCAAGCACTTCATTTGCATGATGATGGAATGATATTTGATAGAGTAAGATTGCTATGGACATGGGAGGAATTTTAAAATACAGGTCAAAAGAGAAGAACCGGGTGAAGAGGATTGCTCTGGACAAGAATAGGGAAGCTCTTGCTCTGTGACAGGAGGGAGGGGAGAAAGGAGAGCCGCAGTGAAGTCTGGGCTTAGTGGCTTCATATCCTCAGGGAAGAACCAGGCTCCTGTTATGAGTGAGGGGCTCCCATGTTAGATAAAAAACTCTAAAACACTAGTATATTGTAAATTACTGAATATAGATAGCTGTTGTGTTTTGCTCCTCCAGACTTTAGACTTTAGTCATGAACAAGAAATAATCGTGTAGACTGAAGGAAGGATTCTCTGGCTTTGGAAACATGTGACATGGCCAGGCCGCCCCCATACCCACACCAGAGGCTGGTGCTCAGCTGCCCGCTGACGCTTTGTGCCACTCCAGGGACAGCGCCTGCGTCCTCGTGCCGGCTCTGGCTTCCCCCTAGCCTTATGTCTCTGACCCATCTCTACTTCCTGAAAGTCAGGGGTTTAAGTTTGGACCCAGTTAATGTAGAGAAGGAAACGTTTTCATCTTGTTGCAGCAACACAACAACTTTGCCACAAACCCGGTTTGTCCCTGACAGCGCTATTCTCCCCCAAGGAGCCCCACCATCCCCTGTGCACGTCATGGGTCAGTCAGTCTGAGACGTGTTCATGGGCAAGAGCAGCCAAGGAGAAGCAGTCCCAACCTTCCCGAGGAACAAATCAGTGCCGCTGAAACCCATCTTGACGGAAGGCTTTTCTGGTTGGAAACCTATAATTTCATTCACAACTTTGGAAAGATAATTACATGATGCTAGTGAGAGACAACTTGATGAATAACTGTTTATTTTCAAAGGAGACATATTTCATGCACTCGATGCATAATGGGGTCAGAGACACAGCAAGCTGTCACCATGATTTCAGTGTAATTTAACCTCCTGCCAGGGTTCTACAAGGGAAACAGAAAATCTCTTTACGATAGATGATATCATATCCTGGCCTTGCTCAGAAGCCATATTTCGGAGGCAAAGTTTATAAGTACCTTAATGTCATTTGTCAAACAGCACCTGTCAGCCTTGTGCTGTTTCTGCTCCAACTTCAGCCTCTGCCCCACCCCAGGTCCCAGCACAACACAGCTGGGAGGTAGATTGTGAATAAACAGCCTCAGCTCCCCACCTGATGGGCCTCAAATACCCGAGATGCAGGGAGGTGGGTTAGAGCTGCGGAAGCCTGGGCTGCTCCCCTAGTTTTCACTGCAGATCCGATCCAGGTTCTAGAATCATTGCTCAGAGGTTTTACAGAAACTTAGAACACTGTATTCTATAAAAACACATCAATAATGCATTAAAAGTTTGGACCAGAAAAAATAAGAACTAGCATAATATTAAGGACATTTATCGGGTGTTCACTATACACTTGCTACTAAACCCTGTACATGATCCACTCTGTGAATCCTCACAAGAAGCACGAGAGATAGATAATACCATTATCGTTATTTACTAAGGGACTTGCCCAAAATTATTCAGTTAATAATGATTGAGCCAGAATTCAAACTCATGCAGTGTGAGTCTGGAGTGTAAGAGCTTTACGTGATATTATATTTGCCCCCCTGTCATGGACACTGTGACACGCCACCCAGATCCTTCACCTTCAGGACCAAAGCACACATTTCCACAGCCCAGGGGAGTGTCGATGGCTGACAGCCCAGTGCCTCGCTGAGCCACCTTGCCAAGGTCATGCCTCACCAACGTTATACCACCCGCCCAATGACTGGTCAATTTGGGGACTATAAAGACCAGAGCAATTCTGAAGGCCATCCACAATTCGAAGCTCTCAAAGAACCAACTGAGAACTTTTGTTGTGTTTGCATTGCAGGTCTGCCCCATCCTGCTTCTTTCCCTCTCTCCTGAGGTCTTATTATCAACAGCATGTCCCAATAAATTTCTTGCTTCTTAGAGTCTGCTTCTCCAGAGAACCTGAACTGCAATACTCGCTTAAACAAGATTCAGCAGAAAAATTAAATACAAATGTGCAGGCCATAGAATTGCTACACTATTATTAAGGGTGAGTTGCCAATTTACGTCTGAACTTTCTGACAGCTGAAGAAAAGATGGATGAGTGAAGACAGTGGAGACAGGAGTCCAGGGACCACCTTGGAGGCATTCTTGGTATTCCAAACTCTATTTCTTTTCTATTTTTCTTGTTATCATAATGAAAATAGCTTTGTTGAATTTTTCTTTTATGTAAATAATATACTCATTGGAAAATTTTAAACTATACATAAAGGTATAAGGGAGAAGATAAAATCACCTCGATTCTCACTTCTCATTAACCACCAATACCATTTGGCTCACTATCCTTTCGTGCATCCTTTTGTGCATACACATGTAATAATTTCATGCAGGTGGCTCATCCTTCAGTACACATCCTGAACCCCGTCCCTCCTCCTGAGGCTACCAGGGACCTGGCAGAGTCACCAGGGCAGGACAACTCTACCTATGAAGCTGCTTCAAGAGTACTTTCTTCTCAAATCCTGAGGGGAGCTTCTCTCTCTGTCTCTCTGTCTTTCTCCTCTCTCTCTCTCTCTCTCTCTCTCTCTCTCTGTCTCTCTCTTTCTGATTTCCTCTCTCTTCTTGGCTACTTCTCTTCGTGCTTTCACTCATTTTCTTTTCTCTCCTATCTTGACTAAAAACAAAATGATGTGAACTATCAAAGTGAGGTGCTAAATCACCATATGCAGATTTTCAATAGAAATAATTGGCAATTGTTCTCTATCTCTAGAACCCATTTGCCTTCTTGAGAGAACAGAGAATTTTTGAGGAAGGGATCTTTGGGGAAATTTGTACTGTGCTCTCTGTCCCCACCCTGCCCCCAAATAAGAGGGGAGTTCTTGAGTGCCTGTCCTCTCACTACAAATCTGGTAAGCAGGGGCTTCCTCAGGGCCACCCAGAGAACACACACATACACACACAGAGAATCTAGAGGATGAGAATGAGGGGCTGATTAACTGCATTCCTGCTGAGCCAGGGAAGGCTGCTGCTTTCAGATTTCCTGCACTTCCAGAGATTGTCAGAGCAAGGATAAATATTTTCTTTTGGACCGTACGTGGGCTACACTCAAGGACAGCCTGAGGTTCTAATGCCTGACTGGAGGGCAAGGACTTTACCACCTGTAAAAATGATGCATGTTCCTGGGTGAAAAGAACTTCAGGCAAGAGGACCCCAATAGGAAATCTCCATAGAGGCTGAGAAAACACCCAGAGGATGAAAAGTCAACTCAAACATCTAGCAGGTACTAGGAATATATTCAGAAGTGAAAGCAAGGAGGATAGCAGACATTTGCACACCAATGTGCATAATGACATTATTCACAGTGCTAAAAGACGGAAACAACCCAAGTGTCCATCAGCCAATGAACGGACAAACAAAATGTGGTATATACACACAATGGTTCAGCTGTAAGAAGAAATGAAGTCTTGATGCATATGACAACATGGATGAACCCTGAGGACATTATGTTGAGTGAAATAAGCCATACACAAAACGACAAGTATTGTATGGTGTAACCATTGGCCAATTTGAGGTAATTATGAATTCCAAAAATATAATTGGATCATGCTTGTAAACTGATCTGTTAATCTGAGCATGATTAGGTTATGATTAGGGTGTTGAGCCCCACCCCTTGGTGGGTGGGGAATCAAATATAAAAGGCATTTGCAGAACAGTTTGGAGTAGCAGTCTTTTGAGAAGCAGTTTTGATGTTGGAAAGAAGGCCCCAGGAGAAGAGAAGCAAGCCGTTCGCCTGATTGTCTACAGCTGACCTTGTGGAGGAAACAGGAGCTAAGCCCAGAGAGAAACGCAGCCCCGGGAAGAGAGGAACCCCAGAAGCCTGAACCCTGGCAAACGCCGGCAGCTGTCTTGCTCCAACGCGTGGCAATGGACTGTGGTGAGAGAAGAAACTTAACGCTTTATGGCCTGGTATCTGTGGACTTCTACCCCAAATAAATACCCTTTATAAAGACCAACCCATTTTTGGTATTTCACATTAGCACCCCTTTGGCTGACTAATACATATGGTCTCACTTACATGAACTAAATATGAAGAACAAACTCATGGAGTTAGACTCTAGAGTATAGGTTACTAGGAGATAGGTGAGCTAAGAAGGGGAAGCAGATTCTGAATGTACATAGAATGTTTAATAAGGTGGATTATAAATGTGGTGAATTGGATAGAGTTGATGGTAATACATTATAGAGTATAATGGGGTAGTCTAGGGAGGTTAATGTCAATTAAAAGACAGCTAGAGTATAACCCAGGGACTGTATAACATAGTGATTTTGGTGGTAGATGAAGATTGTGGTTAATAATACAAACCCAAGAATGTTCCTCTACTACAAGGTGTTGAGAATATGGAGATACATGGAAAAATACAACTAATATAATGTGTAGATTATAATTAACAGTAATATTGTAATATTTTTACAGCATTGGCAAAGAAGGTACTATATCAATGCTAAGGGTCAACAATGGGGGTGTTTAAGGGGGTATGGGATTTTTCCTTTTGGAATGAAGAAAATGTACTGAAATGGACTGAGCTGATGACAGTGCCACAGTGATGATCTGAGAGCCACTGAGTGTACACTTTAGATGGATTGTACAAGGTAGAGCACTGTATAACACAGTGAACCCCATGGTGAATGATGGACTAGGGTTAACAGTTTAAATATGAGAACATTCTTTTATGAACTATAACAAAAATACAATACTAATACATGGTGTTAATAATAGGATGATTTGTGGGAAAAATACACCAAATATAAGCTATGGACTATAGATAGCAAATAATATTATGATGATGCTCTTTCATCAATTGTAACAAATGTGTCACAACAATGTAAGGTGTTGGTGGTGGGGCTATGTATGGGAATCTTGTATGGTATTCATGATTGTTCTTTAAAAGTTTGAAATAAAAAAGGAAACGTTTTTAAAAATAAAATAAAATAAATTACTAAAAAAAAAAAATCTAGCATGCCCAAAGAGCATGATGCCAGATGAGACAGCACATTTCAAGTAAGGCCTTTCCTATCCCCCACCCTCACCCTACCTAGGAGGTCGGATAATGGGGGAACCCAAGGTAGAGAAATGGAGACCCCAGCCTCACCACCACCCCATTTGCCATTGCAGTCTCCCATTCTGAAGCCAGCCCAAGCTGGAGGAGGGGGAGGAGAAGACACCAAGCTAAATCAAGATTGGAGTTTGGGACTGGACATTGTAATGACTAAATTAGACAGTGTTTGCAATTTAAAGTGACTTAGGAATATCTATTATTTGAGCCTGAGCAGAGTAATTGTGGGCTTGCTGGAGATTTCATCCAGGGGCAGGGAGAGATTTATCCCTACTGAATAAATTGCAAAAGGGTTACAGGAGACAAAAATAATATTGTATTTTGATCATACCACAAGTTGTGCTTGTTCAACAGCCCAGTAACATTTGTATGTATGACTCTCACCTGAGCTGGCTTAATGCACATGTGTGGGGTGGGCAGGGGAGGGAATTTGCATATTTTCTAGGGATCTTGGGAAGCAAGGGAAGCCAAGTGGGCAAAACTGGGGAAGTAGTGTCCCTGGGGAGAGGAGCAAGAGAGGAAGGGATTCAGTTTTCCTACAGGGAAAGGCTTGAGAGATTGAGGGAGGGCGCTGCCTCTACCCTGCCCTGCCAGTGAAAGCCTGAAGACCCCAGGGCTTAGCTCTTCCCAGCCAGGCCCAGCAGAGGGCTTGGTGCCCTCCCTTTTGATGGGGGTGGGGGGGAGCCATGAGAGACAGCACTGAGAGAGCTGAGCTATAGCCCCTCCCCCCCCCACACACACACGCTTTGGCTTAGCCGCAATAGCCCTTATCGCTTGTGTCTGTTCTAGCAACTCTCTCCACCTTGCTTCCTACAACTAATGGCTTGTAGAACAACTGAAAGGTGTAAGTAAAAATGGAGGGAGGGGGCTTTCACATTGTTGCCTCAGCCTAAAACACCTGCTGAATCAGTCAGGATCCAACAGGAACAGATGGCGCACTCAAAATAGTATAACTCAAGGAGGGTCTATTTACAAAGGGCCATTTCTGAAGGTGCGGGTGAAGGGGAAGCACAGGAGATGATGCAGAGACCCAGGCCTCCCACGTAGGGACGAGGGAGCAGTTACTAGAAGGCAGGTTCCTCCCGCCCATTCTCAGGGCCCAGGGCAAGAGAGCAATTGCAGACCCCTATACCACGTGCCTAAATATTTAAAAATTATAATTCAAATTAGCAAACTGTTGAAGAAAATATATTGTATCTCTTGACCTCGGCAAATACACCTTTCTAGCAACCTGGAAGACGAAGTTTGCATTTACAAGTCTCAGGCTCCTCGGCATTCTGCATGGGAACGTGGTGATGTGGGAACGTTTGGGCCCTGGCCCATGGCTCACAGCTGCCCTCTTCTTGCCCCACCCCCACCTCTGACTATCACTGCAAGTGACCCCGCTCGGGCAGATGGCTGCCCCAGCCCTCATGCCCACCCTTCCCCCACAACCCACCACCCACACACAGTTGCTGCTGCGCCATCCCTCGGGCCCGGCACTATGAACACTGCCGGTGCAGTTTACGCTGCAAAAGAGAGACGGGTGCTGGGCACAGGGAAAGGCATGAGAGGTGCGTCTTACACCTAGGGGCAGTGGTGCAGCTGGGGGAAGCCTTACTCTAAAGCACGGCACCTGGGCCAGGGATCCCCTTGCATGGCCTCCGCTGCTGGAGGCAGAGAGAAGCGTAACCTTCCACTAAGGAACCTAGCCAACTGGGGGCGACGCCACAGGGACAAACACGGGGGAATAAATACCCTGACTTCAGGCCCCTTTCTCCCTCTGATTTTCTAGGCGCTGAACCCCGTGGAAAGCCAGAGAAGGCAGTGAAACTGTTGATGTAATCCCAGGAGGCCAGCCTCTGGGGCAGAGAGCAGGATGGGGTAGAGTGGAGAGTGGATTCGAAAGATGTTCCTTCTCTGGCCTCCTCCCTTTCTCTAGTTAACTTTTACTCAAGCGTTAAATACCAGTTCAAGTGTGACTCTCTCAAGAAAACCCTAGAGCAGCTCTTTCATGAGTCAGTGCCATGTTTCCTTGTCCTGGCCCTCCATGGCACTCAGGGAAGTTTCTCACTCTAACCTGTGTGATTACTCTGTTAACTCCATCAGACACGAGTTCATGAAGCCAGGGACTGGGTCCATGCGGCTCCTGCTGGCACAGGCTGGCGGGGGCGGCGGGGTCTCGATGACCTTGCTGTTCTACTCGAGGTTCTCTCCACCCACTTTGCTTGGGTCAGGGAGAGCTACCTTCTAGGGCAGGGGTTCTTAACCTTTTTAGTTCCATGGACCTCTCTGCCAGTCAGGTGAAAACCACAGGCCCCTTACTAAGTCCACACTACACTGTGTATCATTTAATAAATATATCACACCTGCGCCAACACATCCCCACAAGAATGCTTTTTGAATTTTCAATTCACGCTCACGGACACCCTGAAATCTTTCCGTGGACCCCTAGTTAAGAACCCCTTTTCTAGGGATAAATATACCCCCCCCCCCTGAGGTATTGGGAAGTGAGTTCTTGGAGGGTTAACATCCAGATCCCACATAATTGATCAGAGCCATCATCATCTTAAAGAGCTAGAAAGGCTCCCAGACCTGGACAAGAATTAAATAAAAGTGTCATCAGATCCAAAGAAAAAATGTGTAAATGAGCCAAAGGGTTGCTCAGCCATGGAAGCACAGAGAAAAGAAGCACTGTCCAAATAGTGGTGTCCTGAGGAGAGAGTGCCCAGCCAGGTCAGGGAAACGTCCTTAATGGGGAAATAGGAACATCCGTCTTTCAGGACCTGATGCCATTAAATTTTCGTATTTCATAACTCCCTTGTTCTGCTTCTGTACTCACCAAGTACCCATCTGATAATTGGCTTGTGTGTAGCTAGCTGGCCAGGTTCACAGTGATGGATTCGCCCTGTCAGGGGTATGGCTCATTATAAATTAATAAATTGGTGTTCTGGTTTTATCCCCACTTCTTAGAGATTTTGTTAGCACACATGGGCATTCTTAAATGTGATCACCTCTGGAAAGTTGATGAGGTTGGGTTCCTAACCTGCAAGGCTGAGGGTCAGATCCCAGGCTGTGGTAAATGCACAGGAACCATACCTGGCAGAGAACCCCCTACCGTTTCTTAGCCATTAAAAGTTTTTCTTTTGCGAAACTGAAACAATGACATTCAAGGGAAAGAAGGCGGCACACTGAGTTGTCTGCAAATGGAGATGTTGTTAATTTTTATTTTTTATTTGACTTCCCTAGACCTAAATTGCCTTTTCAGTCAGAATACATAGTAGGAAAGAAATCAGTGCTGACTGGTTCCTGACCGCTAGTCAGGGGACGATGGGGTGATAGTGCGTCCTGAGGAGGAAGTACTGGGCAACAGGAGCCTGGGAGGAGAGTGGGTGAACTGAGAGAGACATCACCCAAGCCACTGATGGCAGGACTGTGTGTGTGGAGAATAAAGTCATTCTGAGGAGAAGTTCTAAGGTCACGGTGTACATAAAACCTGAGAAAAATCTGGAGAAAACCCAGGAGTTGAGAAATTAGAGGCCAGGGGAGTTGGGAGTGAAACAGGATGAGGTACAAGGAGTGACTTTTTATTCAAATGTCTGGTCCGCCACTGAAATTTGTTGCTGTTCCTTGTTTGGTTTTTTAAATATAAAGCTTAAATGCAATGTGGCATCCTGGATTGAATCCTGAAGCAGAGAAAGGACATTAGTGAAAAAACTGGTGAAATCCAAATAAAGTCTGTTATTTGTAGTATACCAATACAATTTCTTAGTCTGGATAACTGTACCATGGTTACGTAAGATGTTAAGAGTGGAGGAAACTGGGTCAAGGGTAAATGGGATCTTTGTGTTTGCAAATTTTCTCTATATCTAAAATTATTCCAAAATTAAAAGTTTATTTATATATACATATTTGGTTTTATATCTATATTTTATGCTTATATTTATGTCTATTTGTTTTTAGCTCATGAAAATTTCTTCAATATGTCTTTGATTATTGCTTCTAATTGTTTTTGCTTATCAAAAATATCCATAATTCTTAGACTGGTTCTCTTCTCTATACTTTTCATAGCTATCATATTATTTCTAATTGTTTTCATTTCTTTTTTCTCTGAATTCTTGGAGACCTTCTGCAATTTGTTCTCCACATAAGGATTTGCTTTTCTGCAAGTCCATTTTGGTTTGTAAGTCTTCCGATGTAGATATTAATTCTGCTACTGCATTTTCTATTTCTTTGCAATTCATATCTCAGTCACCTTTATTTTCATCTGTTCCAGCTGAATTTTATTTGCAGACTAGCCTCTCCTGTCACTTTATGTTACCATTTCCAGAGCCCATGGCTATTTACGTTCTAGCATACATGCAGCTAGCATGACTTTGCAAAACATAAACAGGCACTCCATCCTACCCTTACTGACTGCCCCTTTGCTAAGGAGCACATGAAAACATACAGTCACAGCGTGAGCAAATACAGAATGTATACTGTATTTAACATTTGCTTGTAGATATTGCATTATTTATTTACTTATTTATTTATTTTTAGGTACCCGGGGCCAGGGATTGAACCTGGGACCGCTATGTGGGAAGCCGGCGCTCAACACCCACTGAGCTATTTCGGCTCCCCTGAGTTGTTTTTTTTTGTTTGTTTGTTTGTTTTTAGGAGGTACCAGGGATCGAACCTGGAACTTTGTATACGGGAAGCAGGTGCTCAACCGCTTGAACTAGTTTGGAATTCTTGATCAAGCTCCCAGAAGAAAGTTGGTACTCTGTAATGCTATAACAAGGCCTATGGGCAATGGGACCTTATGGTTAGCAGGTAATTCAAGGAAAGTGACAATGTGACCAACTCCACCACCACCAGGAATTGAATCAGGGGGGAAAAAAACAAAAAACAACTTTTGCTTTGCTATGATTCCTCTATTTTAAAAAACATTTCTGTTGCTGTGTGTCTCATAGAATGAGGTATTGTTTAGTGTTTGAGATATTATTCCATTGGAATCTAAATGGACAAAGCCTACCTTTGTGATTCTCATCTGAAGGGTAAGGTTCTTTTGTGGGTCTGATTCAACCACCAGATGTGCCGGTCAGCCGGGGGAAAGCAAGGCCATGCCACTCAGACCAGACACTAGACTAAGGGGCAGTGCCGGTGGGGGAAGTTGGTCACATTCTTGAAGGGTCAAGGATGGCCAGGAGACAGGTTTTTGGGTAGTGGGGCTAGACTAGGAGGTGTGAAGGAAAGAAGACAGGAGGGACCTGTGGTGTGAAACAGCCCCTTGGGCCAGAAGC
>JAQZBX010028480.1:0-27792 GCA_029593785.1 Cabassous unicinctus | reverse complement strand
GGACAAGTTTCTAGAAACTCACAAACAGCCTACATTGATGAAAGAAGAAATTGATGAACTCAACAGTCCAATTACAAGTAAAGAAATAGATTCAGTCATCAAAAACCTCCCAACTAAGAAGAGCCCAGGACCAGACGGCTTCACAGCTGAATTCTACCAAACATTCCGGAAAGAGCTAACACCAATTCTGCTTAAGCTCTTCCAAAAAATAGAAGTGGAAGGAATATGGCCTAACTCATTCTACGATGCTAATATTACCTTAATACCAAAACCAAACAAAGATACCACAAGAAAGGAAAATTACAGACCAATTTCTCTAATGAACCTAGATGCTAAAATCCTCAACAAAATACTTGCAAATCACATTCAACAACATATCAAAAGGATTATACACTATGACCAAGTGGGTTTCATCCCGGGTATGCAAGGATGGTTCAATATAAAAAAATCAATCAATGTAGTACACCACATAAACAGATTGAAAGAAAAAAATCACATGATCATCTCTATAGATGCAGAAAAAGCATTCGACTAAATAGAGCACACTTTTGTGATAAAAATACTACAAAAGATAGGAAAAGAAGGAAAGTTTCTGAATATGATAAAGGGTTTATATGAAAAACCAAAAGCCAACATCATTTTCAATGGTGAAATCCTAAAAGCCTTTCCTCTGAGATTGGGAAAAAAACAAGGATACCCTCTATCACCACTCCTATTTAACATTTTCTTAGAAGTACTTGCCCGAGCACTGAGGGAAGAACAGGACATAAATCATCCAGATTGGAAAGGAAGAAGTGAAAATCTCATTATTTGCAGATGACATGATCTTATACATAAAAAGCCATGAAAAATCTACAACAAAGCTTCTAGAACTTATAAATGACTTCAGTAATGTTGCCAGCTGCAAGATCAATGCTCAAAAATCAGTAGCATTTCCGTACACCAATAACAAGCAATCTGAGGAGGAAATCAAGAAAAAATACCATTTACAATAGTAACTAAAAGAATCAAATACCTAGGAATAAATTTAACTAAAGATGTAAAGGACTTCTATGCAGAAAACTACACAACACTGTTAAAGGAAATCAAAGAAGACTTGAATAAATGGAAAAATATTCCCTGTTCATGGATAGGAAGACTAAACATCATCAAGATGTCTATCCTACCCAAACTAATCTATAGATTTAATGCAATGCCAATAAAAAATCAACACTATATTTTTTAAGGAACTGCAAAAACTATCCACAAAATATATTTGGAGAGGTAAGAGGCCCAGAATTGCCAAAGACATATTGAAAAAGAAAAATTAAGCTAGGGGTATAACTTTACCTGACTTTAAAACATACTAAAAAGCTACAGTGATCAAAGCCACATCGTATTGGCACAAGGATAGACCTACTGACCAATGGAACTGAATTGAGAGTTCTGATATATATCCTCACATATACCGTCATCTGGTATACACCAAGGCAACCAAGCCCACTCAATTGGGAGAGAATGGCCTCTTTAACAAATGGTGCTTGGAGAACTGGGTATCCATATCCAAAAGAATGAGAGAAGTATACCATCTCACACCTTATACAAAAATCAACAGCAGATGGATCAAAGATCTATATATAAGAGCCAAAATCATAAAGACCTTGGAAGATTATGTAGGGAAGCATCTACAAGACCTAGAAATAGGAAATGGTTTCATGAACTTCACAGCCAAAGCACGAGCAGCAAGAGAAAAAATAGATAAATGGGATATCATCAAAATAAAAAACTTCTGCACCTCAAAGGATGTTATTAAGAAAATAAAAAGCCAGCCTACCCCATGGGAGAAAATATTTGGCAATCATATATCTGATAGGAGCCTAATATCCTGCATATATAAAGAAATCCTAAATCTCAAAAATAAAAAGACAAGCAACCCATTTAAAAAATGGGCAAGTGACCTGAAAAGACACTTCTCCAAGGAAGAAATACAAATGGCTAAAAACCACATGAAAAAAATGCTCGACATTGCTAGCTATTAGGGAAATGCAAAACAAAACAACAATGAGGTACCATCTTACACCCATCAGAATGGCAGCTATGAAAAAAACAGCAGAATATAAGTTTTGGAGAGGATGTGGAGGAATAGGAACCCTCATCCACTGCTGGTGGAATTGTGGAATGGTCCAGCCACTGTGGAGGACAGTTTGGCAATTCCTCAGAAAACTAACAATAGATCTTACATATGATACAGCAATTCCACTACTGGGTATATACCCAGAAGAACTGAAAGCAAAGACACGAACAGATATATGCACACCAATGTTCATAGCGGCATTGTTCACCATTGCCAAAAGTTGGAATCAGCAACAGTGCCCATCAACAGATGAATGGATAAGCAAAATGTGATACATACTTACAATGGAATATTACTCAGCTGTTAGAAGGAATAAAGTGCTAACACATGGAATAACATGGATGAATCTTGAAGACCTTATGTTGAGTGAAGCAAGCCAGGCATTGAAGGAAGAAAAATTTATGACCTCATTGATTTGAATTGAGTTAAGATAACAGATTCTGAGAATGACTGACCAAAAAATAGGCTAACAAGGAAGAAGGAGAGAAGGGTAGGCTGTGAGCCATCACCCATATGGACATTATCTATGGTAAATTGAAAGATTATAGTTACATATTGAAGGATAGGACAGGTGGGTAGAGATTTTACTGGGTTCAGTGGTGCAAGAATAACAGGTGGGTAGATTAGGAAGCACAGGTTAGAATAACCAAGACATGTAAATATGAATCTTGTAATCCCAAGAGCCAAGACAGGGAAGAGTCATATGCTCCAGGGCGTGGGGAGGAAGGAACAGAAAAGATCAAATGGGATATGTAATGGTCATGGGATATATTCTTCATTACCTTACATTAATGGACACAGGACATGGTAAATATCATCAAAAATTATTAAAGTTTACAGTCTAAATTGTAAGCTATACTGTAAACTACTGAAAAATTTTAGTTACTATATTTTACTATCTGTATATCAGCTATATCAATGATAACATCCATAAAAAAAAAAAAGGGTTTTAATATGGGGTGGGGAAGCGGAAGGGAGGTTGGGTATGTGGGGGTCTCTAGCATTCCATGTGTGACTTTACTGTGACCTAAAACTTCTTTGAAAATTAAATTGAAATTTGGGAGACACTGGGGAATGAGAGGGGGAAGGTTTCACGATACACTGGATATCCAATATTAGACTGATAAAAGAAAAAAGAATAATTTCTTTAAAAAAAGGATTTTTTTCCCATTTTTTCAAATGTCCCAATCCGCTAACTATATTTTATTATTAGTTTAGTTTCCTTTTTTTTTTTCTTTTTCTTCTGAGTCTCCTTGTACTTATCTCTTGCATTTAAAATTATCATTACTATTTCTTTTTCCTATTAATTGTATTTTGTTATTATATTGGCTGCATAGTCAAGGAAGGTTTGGATCACAAAATGGTTACAAGGGGGGCTGCAGAGAATCATTGGTGGGGGGTGTCTGGGATGGGGGATTCATGGGAGTAAGTCCATCTGCATATACATAAAAGATATATGAAATTGTTCAAAAGATCAAGGGATAGGGCATGGTCACGGTGGGTAGACAATTACTCAATTAATGAGGGAGTCTGAATTCCCAGCCTGGAGAGCTCTGCTACATTCCTCAAGAGAGCAGCAACAGTCCCCTGAGTGCAGAGGCAGTGTCTGGCAAAAGAGGATGGCTCACTGATGGGTTCTTGTTATTCAGGACTAGCCTTATGAGTATTTGCTCTTCTAATTGAAACTTAGCCTACTGTTATGGGGTGCCTAAGGGTTACCACCTGAGAGCCTCCTTGTTGCTCAAATGTGGCCTCTCTCTAAGCCAAACTCAGCATTTGAATGCATTACCTTCCCCCCAATGTGGGACATGACTCCCAGGGATGAGCCCTCCTGGCAACAAGGGATTAATACCAATTGCCAACTGGCAACACGATTGGAAAGAGACCTTGAATAAAAGGGGGAAAAGGTAAAGAGAAATGAGTTCACATGGCTAAGAGACTTCAAAGAGTGTCGGGAGGTCATCCCAGAGGTAATACTTATGCATACCTCAGTAGGATATCATAGAACACCAAAGTGGATATCACCCCACACTGAGGGACCCCTGAGGGCTCTGGTGACACCCAGGTCCTATACAATTGGGGATAGGCCCAGAGATTGATCCCTAATTAGTGGGCTCTTCATTGGCATCTGTGTTCCTGAGAGTGACAGAGTAGGACTCATATAAATCATCCCTGCACATGGTCCCTCAGTCCCTTCTACTCAAACCTATATGTGATGCAGGAGGTTTTAGGTTTACTTCCAGAGACTGTATCCTCTGGCCCACCTATGTGCAAGCTGTGCCTGGAATCTCAGTGGAGCTGCAACTCCTACCCTTCAGCTCAATGGACTCATCCAAGTAACCTGATGAGGAGACAATGATGGGCAACAGCCATCCCAGGGAATGGAGAGGGCCTGCTGCTGAAGGCAAGATAATCCCATCCACTATATCCATGGGATACAAGCCCTCTCTCACTTGGAGGTGGAGTGGGCAACACCTTCCAAGTCCCCTCAGGATGTGGGTAGGAGCTGTGGACTAGAGTGGACTTGGTGGTGTTCTGCTGTAGACATATTGTGATTCAAGCAATGGAAGAAATTGTAATGGTGAGGTGGAGCCGGTGGCCACTGGACATTTTTGGGGCAGGGAGAGGAGGGGCAGTTGAAATACTCGGGCTTTTTTGAGACTTTGGGGGTTGTCCTGAGTGGTGAAGTAGCTACGGATGTAGGCCATTTTCCATCAGAATATACCATGCAGAACTGGGTGGGAGAGAGTGTGGTCTGTGATATGAACTGTGGTCTATGCTCGTTGGCAAGGCCCCAGGATGTGTATATCTATTGCGGGTGTTGTACCCCACGGATGAGGAATGGTAGTGTGGGATGTTGTTGGAGGTGTGGGCAGTGGGGAACATGGGAATCTCTGTAATTTCTGAATAATATTTAGGGAATCTAAGCACCTTTAATATATATATATATATATAACAAATAACATTTATGTAAACAAATGCACATATATGCATATGTATTTATATATCATTTTACAAATATTGATATGTAATGTGAAAAATTTGATTTTTACCCACAATACAAAAAATAAAATAAAATAAAATAAAATAAAAAGAAAGCTCCCAAAATTAGAAGGGTTTATGGGCATGAACATCTCTCAACTACTGGATGTTGCCAACAAAGTATTCATCAATCAAGATGAAGCCACCAAATCAGAAGCCAAGAAACAAATAAAACATCAAACCTCCCTACTAGCAGCATCCTTAGGAATCCTGACCCCACCAGATGAGAAGGACCACTTCAAAAAGGGGGAACAAGCACCAGAAGGGTGCTGCCTGCCAGAGACCAACGTGCTTACTGCAAAGAGAGTGGACACTGGAAAAATGAATGCCTCAAGAAAACTCAGGTACTTAGAGGAAACATCCCAAAAGGAAATACCGGCCTGAGCCCCAAGACCATCTGCTTGCACTGGCAGGACTCAACCCTGAAGAGGGACAACTGGGCTCACTGGAACTTGGCCCCCATGAGCCCATGGTCAAAGTACAAGTTGGGGACCAGTCAATGACTTTCATGGTGGACACTGGTACTGAACATTCTGTGGTCACAACCCCCATTGCCCCCTTTACCAGAAAAACTGCTAATATCATAAGAGGAACTGGGGACCAGTCAAGTCAACAGCCTTTTTGCCAGTCAAGAGCTTGCCAGCTCAGTGGCCACAAAGTAACTCCTGATTTTCTGTACCTGCCTGAATGTCCAGTTCCCCTGCTTGGTAGGGACTTCCTAACCAAACTGGGAGGCCAGTTTACCTTCAAACCTGAAGGGCCAGGAAGCTTAAACCTCAGGACCGGCCTCACTTTCCTCATCACTGTGCCCTGAAGCGAAGAATGGAGACTTCATGTGGAAGAAAGTTCAGGTCAGAATCTGGAAAAACTGCTGGTACTTTTCCCCCAGGTTTGGGCAGAAAAAAACACCAGGAATGGCATGGTACCATGCACCCATCATCATCGATCTGACGCCTGGAGCGATCCCGGTCCAGCAGAGGCAGTATCTGATCCCCCGTGAAGCACAATTGAGCATAGCTGAATATTTAGATTGCCTGAAGAGAGAGGGGATCCTAATTGAATGTCAGTCACCTTGGAACACACCATTATTGCCAGCAAAAAAGCCAGATGGGACCAGATATCAACCAGTGCAGGATTTATGAGCCATTAATAACGCCACTCTCACCTTACATTAGGTTGTTCCCAACCTGTACACTTTGTTAGGACAGCTGCCTCCTGAAGCCACCTGGTTCACTTGACTGGACCTGAAAGACTCTTTCTTATGCCTGTGGCTGCCCCCCTCTAAAGCCAGCCTCTGTTTACCTTTGAATGGGAAGATCCCAAAAACCCAGCAGAAAACTCAGCTAACCTGGACCCAGCTCCTGCAGGGCTTCAAAAACACCCCTACCCTTTTGGGGAAGCCTTGGCAGCAGATTTGGTAATCTACCCCTTGGAAGACTGCAGGTGTGCTCTCTTACAATATGTAGATGACCTCCTTCTTGCCAGTGAAATGGAAGAGGACTGCTGGAGAGGAACCCAAACTCTCCTACAACTTCTAACACAGACTGGGTACAAAGTATCTTGGAGAAAGGCCTAGATCTGTAAACACCAAGTCAAGTACCTGGGGTTCAGCATCACACAAGGGCACCAGACTGTCAGACCCAAATGAAAGAAAGTGATCTGCACCATCCCTACCCCTACCACAGAAAGAAAGCTTCGTGAGTTCCTTGGGGCTGTAGGGTTGTGCAGCATCTGGATTCTTGGGTTTGCAGCCATGGCCAAGCCCCTTTATGAAGTTTTGGTGGTTCTGGAAAATGAGCCTCTTGCCTGGGGAGAAGCTCAACAGGGGACCTTTCAAAACACCAAAAGACAACTCGGCTGAGCCTCTGCCTTGGGGCTCCCAGATGTAACTCCAAACTTTAGCCTGTTTGTGCATGAAAAGAACAAAGTAGTATTGGGGGTTCTCACACAAACAGTCAGCCCTTGGCAAAGACCTATTTCTTATCTCTCCAAGCAGCTGGACTCTGTGGCTGCAGGGTGGCCACCCTGCCTAAAATCCTTGGCAGCAACCATGACCCTTGTCAATGAAGCTGACAAATTAACTCTCAGAAAGGCAATTCATATTATGGTGTCACATGCAGTCACTGCCTTAATGAACTCATACGGGCATCAGTGGATATCGAATCCCTGGCTCACACATTATCAAGGTTTACTCTGAAAACCCCAGAGTGACAATAGAAATGGTGTGCAGTCTAAACCCTGCCACCTTTTTGCCAGATGAGGAAGGGGCTCCTGAACATTACTGTGTCAAAGTGATAGAAGAAGTTTATGCCAGTTGCCCTCACCTCCAAGACAAACTGCTCCCTTCCCAAGATCAGACACTATTTACAAGTGGGAGCAGTCTTGTTAAAAATGGGGGAAAGCTTGCTGGGTGTGCAGTCACCACTCCTGAATAGGTGGTGGAAGCAGGGTCTCTACCGTGGGTATGGTCTGCACAACAGGCAGAGCACTGGGTGATGCTCTGAAACCTGCAGCTAGCTGCCAGGCAAGTGGTAAACATTTACACTGACTCTAAGTAAGCATTTGCTACTGTTCATATCCAGGGGGCAATTTATAAAGAAAAAGGTCTCCTAATTGCAGGGGGAAAGGAAATCAAAAACAAAGAAGAAATTCCCCAGCTGTTAGAAGTAATCTGGAAACCAGACAAAGTCTCCATCATCCACTGCTGGGGACATCAGAAAAGAATGGATATGGTTGCTCAAGTAAACAGGTTAGCTGACAAAGCAGCTCAGCAAGAGGCTGAAGAAACCCATGGAATATGAGTCCCAGAAATAACACTGCAGCTGTTCCTCTTAGGACAAGAGATTGATCAACTAAGCTATACCCAGGAAGAACAGGAGTGGGCTGTAAGAGAAGGGGGAAGCTGAACCCTGAAATGAACTTGGCTGCTCCTTGATATCTGGATTTTTGTACCAAAAGGAAATGCTCATACCCTCACCCAGTGATACCACCATCTCACCCACCTAGGAAAAACTGCACTAGAAGTCTTGCTCAGGAGATACTACTACATAGCCCGGCTAACTTGTCTCTGTGCCACCATAAGCAGCCAGTGACAAGTTTTTGCCAAAAACAACCCCTTTGCAGGGCCCCCATACTTCAGCAGGTATCCAGCACATGGGAATGGCCCCCTTTGAAGATATCACAGTAGACTTCATGGAAGTGAAACCAAGTTGGGGGTACAAATATCTGTTGGTGATGATATGCACCTTTTCAGGTTGGGTTGAAGCTTTCCCCACTCACAATGAAAAGGCAAGAGATGTGAATAAGGATTAACTTAGAGAAATCATTCCATGACATAGGCTGCCACTGTCAATTGGAAGTGACAATGGCCCAGACTTTGTGTCTTCAATAGTCCTAGAGGTAGCAAAAATGGTAGAAATTCAAGTGGAAACTCCATACCTCTTACAGGCTCCAGAGCTCAGGGAAAATTGAATGCATGAATTGAACCCTCAAAGTCACCCAAGCCAAATTCTGGCAGGAAACCGGTCTCTCCTGGGTAGACTTACTTCCCTTGACCCTTCTCCAAGTTAGGTGCACCCCAGGACCCACTGGCTATTCACCCTTTGAAATTCTATTTGGGTGGCCACCCCCAATTATCCAGGCCTTCAGAGGAAATCTCAAACTTCTGGGGGAGGCTAGCCAAGATTCCATTCTCCAGCAGCTATGGAAAACTCCAGTCAAAATGCATAAAACTGTCTTGTCCCAGAATCTCATCCCCCTGGGACACCCAGTACACCCCCACTGACCAGGGGACCTAGTCTGGGTCAAAGACTGGAAAAAAGAACCCCTTCAGCCTTCCTGGACAGGCCCACATACTTTGATCATTGTAAATCCTACTGCTCTTAAAGTTGCAGGCATCATCCCTTGGATCCATCATTCCAGGGTCAAGAAGGCACATCTTGATAAAGAGAAGGACAGCTGGACAGCCCAACCCATACCTGGCCACCCCTTGAGAGTGTAAGTCACCCTGGATTCTCGAGCACTGACCTCATCAAATGCATGCTGAATGGACCCCTGCTCCGGGTGGATCCTGTGCTTATATGGCCTGCTTTCCTTGGTATTTGGAGTTGGACTCACTGCTGTGGCCCCTGCAGACTGAACTGTTGTGAATAGAGCCCTAATTGCAATTGCTTACTGGTGTATAATAGGATGCTTCTGTGCCTTATCTTGCTTGTCCTTTACTTCCTTGCCCCCTCCCTAAGAGCCAATACCCACCCCCAAAATCTATGGCAGCTGCAAGTTATTCAAAGCTGGGGCAAACAATCCATGCTGAATGCTTCAGTCCCATTCTTGGCAGGTGCAACTTCAGCCTCTGTAATATTTGACACTTGCAGGGCAATCCAAGATCATGTTCCTTACACCTTGATGTTTCCCCATGCCCCCACTCCCCCATACCTGCCCCCAGGAGATGATGTAGCTGTTGCAGGTAGGGGAGTTATGAGAAACACCTCTGTTGAGACTCCCCAAAAGGGGGAGGACTCTGCCACTCTTGGAGCTTGCTGGTAGGTGCCACTGCCTCTTGGAAGGGGGTCCCACCGACTTCCCTGTATCTCCTACAGAAAATCCCCAACCTGGAAGTGTGTGGCTTAGAAATCTGTGAACCCATAAAACTCATCTTATTAAACATAACCACCAGATCAGAAAATACCTTTTTAAAGGCCCAGGCAGGACTGAAAATAGGAATCGGAATATACAACCTATCGGGGCCGGACCCACGAGACCTCATACCAGTCCAACTGATCCTGGTAACCCTACCCCTAGAGAAAACCCGGATGAAAAATATCAGTAAAGCCACCCAGACACTAAAAGCCAAAGCTAAAACAACCCCCACAACATTATTTTGAACCAGGTTTGAAATTTCCACCAACTCCTAAATGAATCTCTACCCAACATAGCTGCATCCTGCTGGCTATGCATTTCCTACAGTCTAGCCATCTTCCATGTACCTGTTCCATGGAATGTAACCCCCCTAACCCATGACAGCCCTGTGGCAGGAACCAGGCCTCTCCCAGTCCACATAAACCAGGAAAACTGGCTAACTGTAAAAACATAACTACCAGGTCTCCTTCAACCATCCTCCCTCTTGAAAGGGCCAACTGTAACACCACCTGTCTACTCAATGATCCTGACTGTTCCACCACAAACTCCACCATCTGGGTGTGTGGCACCAATGCCTACCAGTGCCTACCCCAGGATGGCCAGCGCATCTGATACCTGGTTTGGCCAGTACAATCATTTTCGGTGTATGGAGATGAATTGCCTGGAGAGCTCTCTAAGCCAAACAAGCAATAAAGGCAATTCTGATACTCTTAGAACCAGGAGTAGTTGGGAGTGCAGCAGTACTGGGGGCTTCTCTTGCAGTTGGTCAGGAGGGCTTACAAACACTAGCACAGGAAATATCAAATGACCTCAAAGAAATATCAGGGGCTCTAAATGGGTTGCAAGACCAGATAGACTCATTGGCAGAAGTGGTTTTGCAAAACAGGTGAGGATTGGACTTGCTCACCACAAGTTCTGGTGGGATCTGTCAGGCCCTGGGGGGAAGAATGCTGTTTCTATGCAAATTCCTCAGGAATAGTCAGGGACAAAGTAGCCCTGCTAAAAGAACAAGCCAAAGACCGTTTAAACCATGTATACCAGGCATCTGCCAATGGAAATTACTTCCAGTATCTCCTCTCCTGGATTTTGCCATTTATGCCAGTAATAGTCTCAGTCTTTTTCCTCTTAACTTTCAGGCCATGCATTCTATAGTACCTAACACAATACATCACTTCCCACTTAAATGCCTTAAAACACCAAGTAATGTCTCGTGTTAAATATCAGCCCTTGGGCACTATAGGAAAATCCCCATGATAGCAAGTGATGCCCCATAAAGAATTATAAAGTCATCAAAAGGGGGAATGATGAGGGAAGTGCTGGGACCCCAACCCCACCCTCAGCAGAAACCCACAGCTTTAAGAAAATTAATTCCCCTCAGTCCCTGGTCCCTCTCTCCTCTCCTTCCTCCCCTTTTCTCCACGGAATCCATGGCAGGAAGATAATCACCCCAGGCTGCCCCTTTGAATTGAAATTTAAAACTCTATACAGATAATGACTTTTTTCCTCCTTATTGGCCTTCTGCTTTTAGAAAGATAAGCTAACCTTGTTTCTCTGCCCTTGTAACCCTGCCTGCCCAGTTGCTCAGGAATTTGCCTGCTTAGTGTACTTAAATAAACTTATGAAAATCAGAAAACAGGGCTCAGATTTTTGGAGATTTGCTTCTCCTCTGGGCCCTCACATAATAAAACTTTGTTCCTCCACCTCTCTGACTGTTGTTTGGGCTTTCTCTTCATGTAAGTCTTGTTTCTGCTGCAACACCATGTGAAATTCAGCTTAGGAATTACTTATCTGGAGAGACCAGTCCTCACTCAGTTATTCCAAAGGAATCTTCTGAGCTCAGATTGTAGGATGTCAGGCAGTTTAGCAGCAATTCCCGGAGGCAGCTCTATCCAATATCTGATAGTTTTCTGTGAATGATTTCCTGTAGATAATTTTGGGCTTTGTTCATTATTAATATGCAATCCCTAGCTTTTGCTCCCAAACCCATTGGCAGACTTTTTTCACCTCTTTCAAATGCAGACATTCTGAAAGCTAGAAACTTCAATGTAGATGGATCATGGGATATAGCCACAGGCTCAACTCCACTCAAAGGTTTCTTTCAACTACCCCAGCCCCAGGTAAAAGGTTAAAAATTGCAGGGCCTCAGGGAAACTCCCCATTTTGGGGAAAATCCCATTCCTCACTTTTCCTAGCCCCATTTGAGAATCACTGGCATGGAGGCAGACATTTAGCTTCTAGCCAGATGAAAATTCTAAATCTCTGTGGGCATCTCCTGAAAGGGCATGGCAGGGGGTTGAAGGGCAGGAGAGAGGGAGGGCTCTGAGAGGGCAGGGCCTACATAAAGGAAGCCAAGCAGATGGGGGGCAGGTGGGTCACATTGAGTGGACCAGGGCTATGTCTCAGTTGTCCCTGGTGCCACAGCTGGAGACTGGCCCTGGGAGTCAGAGCTGGAGTAAAATATGGCAAAGGGGTGTGGGTGCAGGGAGGATGCTTCCCAGCTCCTGATCCTCCTTCCCAAGTCCCCATCACATGTTCCCCAGGTGGGATCCTCCCCCTCTCTGAATCTCAGTCAAGGACACAAGTCTCTGCTCCCCTCCCACACCCACCCTCTCTGCCCTTGGGGAAGCTAAAGAAAAACACAGGAACACCAGGCAAAGCCCCTTTGAGGTTATAAAGGAAATACCATAATTCATAAGCTCAGTGGCCACAGGAAACACTTTAACAGAATGAGCAACTGTAGAGAATGTAAATAGAGGATTTTGAAGACCCAGAAGAAGATGTGACCACTACATGGCAGTAAGACACAATCTAGTCATAGGGGGTGTGGTGTTGACTGCTTTTTGGAGGGGACACCTGCAGGAAAACTTCAGAGGCCACAGGTGGGAAGGAGTCCCCTGAAAGGGAAGCAGGGTCTGGAGGGCCAACTTGGGGCTTTATAAGCATCTATGCCTAGCCTACAAATTGAGAGCATATTTTGGTCCAGTATCCTGGTGTATGCAAAGCCAGTTAACATTAAATGGCTAAAAAATGCTTATTGGGCTAATTTTAAGACAATTGCATATGTAAGTATTTGAGTTTGACTGTGCCCGAAAGACCTCAAAGTAACTTTATTTCTCCATAGGTATTTTCTCAAGAGGATTTTCTGTTAAAGGGACAGCTATACAAGCCAGCTTTGAGAGTTTTAAAGCTACTATGTCTGAGATGATTCCTCAGTATTACAAACAACAATGCTAAGCCTCTTCCACAAATGCATTTGTCCCTATCCCTGTGTTGGATGAGGGATTTCCAATGTGGAGGGATTCTTTCCAGGGGAAGACTCCTCCATTCATCACCAAGGGCTGGTGCACAGGATGACAATCATCATAAGAGTTAAACACATACTTGGAAGACATTTCATTTCTCGGTAGGGAGAAGTTTGTTAAGAGTCAGCTCTAGGCCAAGTAATGATATTTATAAAGGCTTCCCAAATTTTTTCTAAAAACCAACTGACTTCTTTAAAGCAAACTCTCTCAGGGACTCCTAAATCAAGTCAAAGTCCCACCTGGGTCTATTGTGACACTTTCTGCCCTGATCTCCAGGTCACACCCCTGCCTCTGACCGCTGACAATTGCCTAAATAAGGTTGGCTATAGGCCCTGGGGCCACTGAGGGCCAAACTAACTGTGGATGTATTTACTTTTATAGAAACATTCACACCAACATTGACATCTACCTTTTTATATATATCTATATATATTAACTGAAATGTCCACAACATAGCTTCCGTATACTCTGTTGTTATTTGCTCTGATGCAATTGTGCATGTTTTTTTCATGGAAACAAGACAGTTTATAACTCCTTTCCCACTCTCCCTGCCTTTTTATTCTCTACCCCACCCATCTCTCCCTGAGCTCAAGGCAAATGTTATTTTTGGTTGGCAGAATCACGCTCATTCTGTCTTTCCCCAACAGTCCCCTCCAATTGACCTCCTTCTCTGTGTCCTCTGTGGAGAACTGCCATTTCCCTGTTTCTTCTATGGGGTCCTGATTCCTCCCAGACCCCAGATACTCAGTCCCCGCTTTCACTGTTCTGATCTTTGGGCAGAAGATGCAGATTAATGCCATGTGGTGGCCACAGGGTAATGTTGGGCCTAGGCATCCCTGTTAGTCCTGATGATGATAAGAATGGAGGTAGAAACCCAAACTACTTTCAAATGCTTTAAGCTGTTAGTAGGTATTTTATTTTGAGGATTTATGTGAAAGGGAAAGTGAGTTAGGATAGTTTGGCATATTAATGAAATAGAAAACTGCTGTTATTATATTCATTGAAATAATAAAACAATAGAGGGCTTTTGGCGACTTGGACATCCAGGTAAGTGGCTTTGAATTGGTTTGTTTTTGAGGTTCCAGGGACAGGGATTGACCCTGGGACCTTGTATGTAGGAAACCAGAGCTCAACCACTGAGCCCCATCAGCTCCCCTGTGTTGGTTTTATCATATGTTTGTTTGTTGTTTCTTTGTTGTTGTTTCTTTAGGAAGCACCAGGAACCAAACCCAGGACCTCATATGTGGGAAGCAGGCACTCAACCACTTGAGCTGTAGCTACTCCCCTGAGTTTTTTTTCCTTAACAATAACTCCCTGGTTAGTTAAATTGTTCATAGTAATAACAAGGATAATAAAAGAACAATAAAGCCCCTTACTCTGTTAATAACTTATTTTTCCCCAACAATTTTAGGATTTTAGTTAGGGGTCCAGAGTCAAAACTCTTTTGAAATAATTTTTAAACAAAGATATCCCTGTTATTAAAATATTATTTTACTTTTCATAATAACCATTTCCAAAGATGATCATGAATTTAATTCTAGGCATGGTTTGCATGTCCTGGTTTATTGAAGGATATATTAGACCAGAGACAGTGAATCAATCAAAGCCCCTTTCAGACTCTATTCCATTTCTACAAATGTCATACATGGGGGCCCTAGACCTTCATTTACAGATGGGGACACTGAGGCCCAGAGAAGGTAAGGGCCAGGCTGAGGCCCACAAAATTTAAGTGGCAAGGAATGACCAGAGTTGGCTCTCTGCTCACTCTTGCTCTCAGCAGTCCTATTCATGCTGATCTTCTGTGCCTTGCCTGGGGGAATGGGGTGAGTTTCCTCACCCTGCTCTTCTGTGTGGTGGTCTGGACATGTAGCCTGCAGAGCAGGGCAGGGTACAGTGGGGAATGGGGTGACCCTGAACCTCTGTGGTCCAGGCCTGTACCAGTGTCCTTTACCCTTGAACATGGGTAATGCTGACTGTGGTCTCATCAGCCCTGGCACCTTAAGTCAATGCCTGGTAGGCTTGGTCAGCCAAGAAAGGAGAAGCAGACTTCCTGCTTTTTGTGCGACTAGAAAATGACTGCAGCACAGAGGGCAATGGCTGGGGACTTGGATGAGGACAGCCACGTCTGACTCAGCCTGAGGTTCCAGGCTCCAGGAAGAAGTGAGGGTATCCCAGTGGGAGGATGTGTCCTGCAGAGTTGGATGGTATGTGGGGGGAAAGTGTGTGCACACCTGTAGCAGTTTGATATTGTTTATGAATTCCAAACATAGATATTGGATTATGTTTTTAAACTGGTCTGTTCTGCTGAGCATGTTAGATCATATTAGATTCAGAAGTTTCACTTTTACTTGATTAAATGATGTTTGGGGTTTTGATTAGTCAGATAAGTAGGACCCTGAGTCTCCACACCCTTGGTGAGTGGGGACTCAGAGAGAAAATGACATGACAGAGGAGAGATTTGGAGTATTGATGCTGGAGCACCAGGAAGTAAATACACAGAAAAGCAGATACATGAGGAAAGAGAGAAGGCTCTATTAGACATGGCAGAGACACCAGGAAAAGAATGAGTCTGATAGTATACAGCTGACCTTGTGAAGAGAGCAGAGCAGCTGAGCCTGGAAAGAAATGAAGGAGCTGGGACCAAGGAATCTTGGGAGGAAACTGAAGGCAGAGCCCTTGCAGGGACCTTCAGCCATCTTCCAACATGTGGCAACAATCTTTGGTAAGGGAAGTAAATTTTTCTTTATGGCCTTGTGACTGTAAGCTTCTACCCCAAATAAATACCATTTAGAAAAACCAACAGATTTTTGGTCCTTTGTATCAGCACCACTTTGGCTGACAAATAAAACATCCTTCCCAGCTTTTACAATATTTGAATAAACTGAGAAAATTGGTTCACTTCTGACAAGTACTTGAAATCATTATGTAAATTGTGAGATATGACAAATTCTGTGAGCAATTGCCATTAATTCATCACCAACTTGACAAATCCTATAAACTAGCAGTGAAATGTCCTTCACTCTATCCACCTGCCTGGTCTTGGCATCCCTGCACAAAAGTCTTTTGCAGAGTCCCATTCCTCCCTACCCCAGCCTTCTTCCCTCTTCTTCTTTCCTAAATTAATTTATTTTCTTCTGAAATTGACAAAGTCTTGTTATAAAGAATTCAATCAAGAAAACATAACAAATAAATAAAACCATCCAACTTTCCACAAAATGGAAATGATCCATCATAGCATCAATCAGAGGAACCTCCTACACGCTGTCTTCCTACTTTTATATGGAGCTAGAAGAATAGAAAGCTGACATACAGAATGATATTTGTTTGTAAAGGTGAAAATAGACAGATTTAGCAATAGCCAGCTGCTGAGTTGGACAAATACATTTGTATAAAAATATATATTCTACTTTTCAATTAAACATAAATTTCATGTCTCCTGGACCTCACAGAAGATAAAGAGAGGATGTGGTTTTTTTGTGCTGGCATTGCTGTGCATGACTTGATGCCAGCCTAAGCTTCTCCCAACTCCTGTGTGACTTTGTTTCTGTCATGGGAGCTTGAACAAATACTACTTTCTCTGTGAAGCTGAGAACTTGACTGAGGCAAGCTGGGACACCCAGCCACCCTCTCCCTGGCTTAAGTTTCCAAGGAATGCCATGTGCAATATGAAAACCCAGTTCTTTTCTTTCAAGGAAAATTTCAGTGCTTCATCTGTGAAACAAGTTCTCCATTTCATTTGTAGGTACTCAACTTCAGAGACACCTAACTCTCCTTATGTCAAGTGGCTTTGTCCTGTTGCCAAATGTCTTTTTCATAATTTCTCTAATTTGCTTGACTTTATGTATTATCTGTATTACTTTGATTTTCAAAAAAATTTCCTCCACCCTGCTAATTTGACTTCCAGCTATGTCTATTATGCTACACATTTATATATTAGTTTTATAGTTGTAATGTATCAGTCCTCATAGTTAATCACCATTTCTATGTCATTCTGTCATTCTACATGTGGGTCCTGATATCCTTTACACAGAGTTACATTTAAAGGATGAACCCTTTCTTCTTGCACATCCTGACACTGAAGTCTTTGGGGGGTGGTAGGAATTTGGGGAGGGGCCTTGCTACCCTGTTAGCAAATTCCATTGGATGTATCAAGCTCTTCTCACTCTTTTGGAGAATATGTGTGCAGTTTCACAAGATACTTCCACATGTGGGTGCTTTTTTATTTGACATTCTGAGCCCTCTATGGACACCCAGTCATTCTTCCCACTGGGAAATCCTTGGGTATTGACCCTTTAAGTCTACCTCATCAACTTACCCTTTCTCCACTTCCACAGATCTGATAACACTTATTCTGGAGATTAATGTCACATTGTATATATGATTCAAGGCACTGAAAATTGTAAAGAATAACAAGAAGCACATTGTGATTCTGTGGTGATTTGAACTTATAGGAACCCTAGAGTTCTGAAAGCTGAAAATGAAAAGTTCTTAAAGTTAATCCATTCCTCTGGGTGTGAGCCCAATGTAAGTAGGTAAGAACTTTTGATGAGGGTACTTCACTTAAGGTGTGACTCTCCTCACTCCAGATGGGTCTTAATCCTATTGCTGGAGTCCTCTATAAAGAGAATGAAGAGTAGGGGAAGAAAGCCATGGAAGCAAGAAGCTAAAAGCAATGAAATCCTGAAGAAATGAGAGAGAAGTGCAGATGCAATCATTCACCTTACCATGTGACAGAGGAGCCAATGTTTGGCAGCAGCCAGTCTTTGTGGAAGAAAGCATCACATTGATGATGCCTTTATTTGGACATTTTCCTGGACATAGACTGTAAGATAATAAATTCCCATTGTTTAAACCAAGCCATTTCATGGTATCTGCTTTGAGTAGCTTAGGAAATTAAAGCAGATCTGATCCTCCATGTAAAAATATCATATTTTAAAAATTTGTTTCAACTATTTTCAGAGAAATAAATTTCTATGGATCCAGTGGGAGATGCAATTCCCCTCCCTCAAGCAGTGATTTAGATAGTTCTGGGTGATTACTAACTGCACTGGAGGAGCAGCTGACTCTTGGAGCTCCTTACTCTGCGACCATTTTGCACTTCCTATCCATATCTTTTAATTTTTGATAACCTAATTTTGTGAAACAAAGCCTTGTACATATTATTTTGATTTTCCTTTTAGCCATGAGCTTGGGTGTCTTCTCTGACTTGGCCATTCCATTTTCTTCCCGTGTAATGCCCATGCATATTCCTGTGGGTGTGAACCAATTGTAAGTAGGTAAGACCTTTTGATGAGCTACCTCAGTTAAAGTGTGACTCTCTTCAATCAAGATGGGTCTTAATCCTATTACTGGGGTCCTCTATAAAGAGAATGGAGAGAGAGAGAAAGAGAGAGAGAGAGAGAGAGAGAGAGAGAGAGAGAGAGAGAGAGAGAGAGAGAGAGAGAGAGAGAGAGAGAGAGAGAAAGAGAGAAGAAAGCCATGGAAGTAAGAAGCAAAAAGTAATGGAATCCAGAAGAAATCTGTTGTCCTTGATGCCTCTTCTAGCCATCTGTACCAAGTTTTGCTGCTAAGTGGTAGCTGGTGATTCACAATAGCATTATTACATTCTGGACACTATTTCTAGAATCAACATGAGCATTGCAACAAATTTTCCCTTTGTGGCCTATCCCTATATTTTATTGGTGGCTTTGTTTGTTTGGTTTTACAGATACATTTTTTAGCAGGCACCAGGGATTGAACCCAGGACCTTGAAAGGGAAAACAGGGGCTCAACCACTGAGCTTCAGGCACTCCCTATTCAGATATTTTTAATTTTAATGAATTTACATTTATCAATCTTTACCTGCATGGTTTGATTCTGTGTGCCTCTATCAATAAATCTTCCTCTAATGAGATTCCACAGGAGCTTCCTGTATATTCTATTCAAAGTTGCTTATATTTTGGCTTCTCAATCCTGAGTCTTTGCTGTTGCCTGAGCTGATGTCAGTGGTCGCAGGGGACCCAGCAATGACCCTGATCAGTAGGTGTCCCAGAAATGTTTCCTGCTCGTGTCCAAGTTGGCGACACTGGGTTCTGTTCTCTGCACATCAGGTTGGAAGTGGGGAAGCATTGAGCCTGCAGAATGAGTCCCATCCAGGCTCTTCCTGAATTTGCACACCCAGATGCCTTCCATCTACCATCTAGACCATGGTTGAAAATTCTTGAGCAGCATGAAAAGAGAGGATGCCCACCCATCCACAGTTTACCTTCCAAACTCCCCCATCCCCCACCCTCACCCAATTACCATGCAGTCTGGCAAAAGATGCTTTGAAGACATGCAGGGTCACCCTTCCCAGTGCTGAGTTGTGCTTACTCACTTATCTCTCAGGAGAATGCTTTGAGGTGTATGGTATTTGAAGTTGATGAAACTGAGGCACTTAGATGGTAAGTAATTTGCAAAAAGACACACATTCAGGAGGTGGCAGGTCTAGGACTGGGACACTGGAATCTGGCTCCTGAGTCTGTCCCCTAACCAGGACTCCTGCTACCCCTTGGATGAGCTCCCCAGAGCACCCCACCTATTTTTAGGGATCCTGATGTGGTGCCTCCTGAACCCTCTCTTCAGAGGCTCAGGGAGACTCTCCTTTCCTTTCATCACTTACTCACTTTATTATACTCCCACTCATGCCTCTTTATTCCCTCCACTGGATCATTGGATCATCTCAAAGAAGCTTCTAGAATGTATAGCACATGGTAGGCCTTAATCCATATTAGTAGGTTAGTGTTGGGTGATGGTCTAGAGCTTCATCATTGTGAAAGCACCCACAGACCAGAAGGTGAGGGCAACTCTCAACTCTGATTTTTCCAGAAGTAGATAGAAGTGAATTCCCTATGCAGTTGTCCCTTTCACCCACCTTTGCATTCAGAGTCCTAAGGTAGTGCAACCTCCCTTCCCCAGGTGCCTGTCTCACCTCACCCTACCTCCTGACCATCCCTCTGTCAAAACTGATTTCAGGGCCTTGTCTGTTCTCAGTTCTGTCCATAGGACATCTGTAGCTCTCAGGAAGCACAGGGCTGTGTCACTTGCCATTAATCCTTCCAGAATGAGGGTATATTTCTCTTTGGAAGGCTCTCTAGTGATAATCTGTGGTGTCTTCCCCTTCTTGGTCTTTCCCATAGTGGAAAGCCCCTTCTGCCAAGGGTACAGCTAGAAGTGGCCTCAAACATGCATGGTTTCCCAAGGTCCTCAGGAACACACAAGTGTCCCATCCACTATGCTTTGTGAGTTGGACTGATTGGCTTGTCCTACCTGGAGAAGACCCAGGTCAAGAGAGGATCAAGTAGCATGTCTACAATGATTCAGGGTCTTACTTCCCATGTCCCTGGTCTGCCACTTTGACTCCATCTTCCATCACCTTAGTCCAGGCTACCTCCCCCCACAGGCTTTCCCAACAACACAACCAGGACTACAATGCATACATGTGCATGGATTCACAGGAGTGGGTTCTCATGCCTCCACACATGTACATCAGACAAGTCCTTCCATGCCTACAAATTGGTGTCACTGAAGACACACATGACCCCACATACAGTCTTGCATGCACATACTGAAACAGAGTGTGATGACTTTATTCCTCCATCCTCCAACTGCACATATCTTTGTCATTTGCCAAAGAAATTTCCAAGAAATCACAGGATGAAATGCATCATGGCTCTCTTTCCTTTAACTTCACATTTCCAGCAACCTTAAGGACAAACTCTTTAATGGTACTACAAGTTGACACAGAAACCCCTCCATTCTTTCCTCCTTGTAGTACCACCCAGCAGTTGGGAGCTACATTTTATATTCTGCTTTGTGGTCTCTACAATCAACACAAGCCCCAACAATCTCCCCATTTGATTGTAGATGTAATCATACATCTATACAATCAACTCACTGATGATTAAAGTCCATGAAATGCCCTTATATTACAATTAGTCCAGTGCTTGATTGACCAAACAACTGGATGCCATTAACTGGGTGAGTCAGCACATTAGCTTAACTATGACTATCCATGCCCTTGCCAACTTGGCAGCCATACATATCACCTTAAACCATACTTAGCCTCAAAATAAAAACAGTAACACATATATATTTCTGCCTAACAAATATTCAAATCTCCTGCATACAACCAGAAATGCACTGAATTCCTGCAAAATATGGTTCAAGTCCCTGGTAATGTTTACTCTTCAGTATTACTTCATTAAATAATATGCCATGAAGTTAATACAACTTATGTCATATGATAAGATGAAAGTTTAGGGAAGGAGACAAAGATATTCATTTTATGTACATATATAAATATACTCGTAACAAAAGAAGGAAGAAATATTCATGACCATTAGAGTTCTCTTTCCCTGTTAGTGGTCACATAGTCAAAGTTCATACTTATCACTACCTTCTTCTACTACCCATTCTATGTTCCCTTTACCCTCAGAAAGCATCTCAGCTGGCAGTGGTTCCTTGTCTGGTGATATGACCCAAACATTCATTTCTCAAGATTCTGGGACTGTATTAGTCCTGCCTGGATTGGGTTTTTGGAAATTTCCTTTGATTTTAATCACAAGGCATGGGGAAATCCTAGGGGATCTCCTGCATTCCGGGCAAACTCTTCTTTACCTCTCTTGTGTATGATCAATTCCCCCATCCATTACATTAAATCCCTTCTTTTCCTGTTGACTTAGAGGCACAAGGACCTCAAAGTGGCCAGGTGGATGTCTTAACTTCCTGATCAATGGAAACATTGTTGTGTTCATTGGTGTAAACACTCCTCCTTCTGGACCTAAGACCAGTAGACCAGCAAAGCTTAAGGATGAAGGGGGAAGAAGCAAAAATTTTCCTAGTGGATCACTATGGTTATGAGTGAGTGGTGCCAATCCCATTTACACTTCCCGATTCCTGAATCTGTGAATCTGTGAATCTGAGAGAAACAGCACCTTAGTGGGGATGCTGATTGAAGACATACACAGCCTACTGGAGAACATTGCCTGAGCCCTGCAAGTTATGGTCACCTGGTTGGCACAATAATTGAGTCTTCAACAGGCCATTCAACTGCTCTATCACTCCAGCTGCTTCAGCATGATGGGGACCATGGTAAGACCAGTGAATTCCATAGCCATGTGCCAATTCCTGCTCATCATTTGTTGTGAAGTGAGTTCCTTGATCAGAAGAAATGCTGTGTGGAATATCATAGTGGTGGATAAGACATTTGGTAAGTCCACAGATGGTAATTTTGGAAGAAGCATTGTATGCAGGGAAGGCAAACCCATATATGGAGGATGTGATAATTCCAGTTAGAACAAATTGCTGCTTCTTTCGTGATATAAGTGGGCCAATGAAATCAACCTGGCACTAAGTAGCAGGTTGATCACCTTGGGGAATGGTGTCATATAGGGGACTGAATGTGGGTCTCTGCTGCTGGCAGATTGATTAGTGAGCAGTGACTGTAGCTCCATCAGCCTTGGTGAAGTGAAGTCCATGTTGCTGTGCACATGCATAAACTCCATTCCTACCACCATGGCCAGTTTTTCATGATTCCAATCAGGCAATGAAAGGAATGGCTGGGGAAAGTGGCTGAGTGTTAGCCACAGAGCAGGTTATCTTATCCACTTGATTATTAAAATCTTCTTCTGCTGAAGTCACCCTCTAGTGAGCATTCACATGGGACACAAATACTTTCATGATTTTATGCCCCCTCAGAAAACTCTATCCACATTTCTCTTCCCCAGGCTTCTTGTTCACCAATTTTCCAGTTATTTTCTTCCAAGTTCCTGACGATCTAGCCAAAAAATTGGCAACAGCCAACGAATCATTGTACAAATGCATTTCTGGCCATTTCTTCTTCCAGGCAAAATGAAAAACCAGGTACACTGTTCAAAGTTCTACCCACTGGGAAGATTTGCCCCCACCTCTATCCTTCAGGGATGTCTCAGAAAGTGGCTGCAGTGCAAAATCCACTGCTGTGGGCAAAAGTCCACTTTTGGGTGGTACCTGCATATCATGCAGGACCATCTGTAAACCTGCCTCAAGTTTTCTTTCCTCCATCAACTGATTGTAAAGAACTCCCCAAGTGGACATAACTGTATGTTGGGAAAGAGAAGGCAATGTGGCAGGAGTGGTGACCATTGGTCTTTGGGCCACTTCCACAGGTAACTTACTTGTGCCTTCAGGATTTGCTCAAGCCCTATCTCAGATATACCACTTCCACTGTATGATGGATTGCTGCTGTTCATGCCCAACATTTTCATTTGGTGGGTCAGAAAATACCCAGTTCATGATAGACAACTCAGATCTCATGGTAACTTGGTGGCCCTGCTTGAATGTACAGTCTTATTAAGGCCCAGTAGCAGGCCAAAATCTTTTATCAAAAGGAGAGTAGTTATCTGCAGAAGATGGCAGGGCTTTGCTTCAATATCCTCAGGGTCTGCATTGTGATTCTCCTACAGGGGCCTGCCAAAACCTCCAGATGGCATATCTATTTTCCACTGGCACTTCCAGCACCATTGGATCTTGTGGATCATATGGACCAAGTGGCAGTGCATCTTGCACAGCAGCTTGGACCTGGTGCAGGGCCTCCTCTTGTTCCAGTAATCACTCAAAACTAGGAGCTTTTCTGGTCACTCAGTAAATGGGTCAGAGTAGCGCATCAAACTGAAGAATATATTGTCTCCAAAATCCAAATAAATCAGCTAAGCATTGTGCCTCTTTTTTGGTTAGAAAGTGGGTCAAATGCAACAGCTTATCCTTTACTTTAGAAGAGATATCTTGATATGCCCCACACCACTGGACACCTAGAAATTTCACCAAAGTGGAAGTCCCCTGTATTTTTGTTGGATTTATCTCCCACCAACTCTCACACAAATGCCTTACCAATAAGTCTAGAGTCATTGTTACATCTTGCTCACTAAGTCCAATCAGCATGATATCATCAATATAATGGACCAGTGTGATGTATTGTGGGAGAGAGAGATGATCAAGATAGATATGCCCTTGAGGCAGGACTGTGAATGTATATTGCTGGCCTTGCCAGGTGAAAAGCAAATTGTTTCTGGTGATCCTTACCAATGGCAATTGATATAAAAGCATTTGCCTGATCAATAGTTGCATACCAGGAACTAGGGATTGGGTTGATTTGCTCAAGCAATGATATGACATCTGGAACAGCAGCTGCAATTGGAGGCACCACCTGGTTAAGTTTATGATAATCTACCATCATCCTCCAAGATCCATCTGTTTTCTGCACAGGTCAAAGAGGAGAGTTGAACAGGAATATGGTGAGAATCACCATCCCTGCATCCTTCAAATCCTTGATGGTGACACTGATCTTCACAATCCCTCCAAGAATCCAGTATGCTTTTTAAAAAAAATGATTGATAGAGTCTTTTATTAACACTCAAAAGTCTACATCATTATAATATGAAAATAATTGTTTCTCTAAAGTGTAGTTACATAAAAACTATCCATGGCTTAATAAGAGTTTTAGTGTGTACTAGGTTTGATGCATATCCTAGAGACGGGGCATCAGTTTGCTGGAATCATTTGTGTATGACTCATAATGAGAAGCTAATTTATAAAACTTTTTCTGAAGAGCTTTACCAAACAGTAATCCCTCTGAAATTAAAATGGAAAATAAAATTTATGTTTATACCTAGTTTTAGGTATAAATCACAATACACATAAATCTCATTCAAAATTTTATGTTCGTGATGTTACTTTTTCAAAAGGTGTCCAACAGAAATTCAAAGCTCATTTTAAGGTCATGAATTTGAGTGTGAAATAAAGTTGTAATTTCACAGCCTCATAGTTTATTACAAAACAATAAACCAACAGATACTGTTTCAAAGACTATTAATTTTTCTTCCTTGTTTCTTTCCAGCATTGATCATTCTAAGATTTTGTAAGCACATTCAGGAGTCATGGAGAAACAGCTGATTTGGTCAAATGTCCCTTTTGGATGAGATCTTTATGGATCTGTGCATTGATGTGTGGCTCCAGAGTACCATAATCATAAGGTAAGTTGGGAAAGCTGTGCTTTTGCCTGGAACCTAAAATTCACAAAGCTGGTACCAACTACCTACTCATGCTGCTGGGCCCACCTCAAATTCCCTTCAGCCTTTGGGGGAGCCATGACTGTGTCCTTGGTGGTGGTTGCATGGCCCAGAGCACCAGGCCCAGATTTGCTTGTGATTTACAATTTTGCTAGGTAGGGGTAGTTCTAGGGGCTTCCACTTGGCCTTTCCTACCTTAATAACCCTCACTTCACAATCCAGGGATCCAATGTAGAGATTCTGCCAGTTAATGAGTATATCTATTCCAATTATACATTCTGGAACTGAAGAAAAAACACAGAATTGGGCTGGGAACCCACTGGACCCACTGTGAGATGGACCTGAGCTAAGACTCCATCAATCACCACCAATCACTTGATCCCATAGGCCCTCACTCTGACTGGTGGATCACAGTGTTTTTGGAGTCTCCTGGAATTAATGTCTCTTCTGAGTCAATGTCTAATAACCCCCAAAGTGTCTGATCATTTCCTTTTCTGCAATGCACCTTGGCAAAAGGCTGTAGGTCTTTTTGGGGAAAGTTGGGAGGAAGTTTAACAGTACAAATTTTTGTAAGTGTAACAGGATCCCAAGGGGACCTGGCCTTCCCTTCATTCAAGGGGCTCTGGTTCTTTAAACTGTCTCAAGCCTGGGAATTGATTAAGGGGCCATGAATCTTAGTTTCTGTAATTCAAGTTAGGGTTTTGTTCACTCGACTGGGAAGTCTTCTCTTTATACTGATCAAGATGAATTTAGTAGGCTACCCATCTGTTTTACTTCTAGATACCCTGTGATCTATTAGCCAATGCCATATGTCTATATGACTCATATTCTTTTGGTTGATGCTTTGAGTGTGTCTTTCATTGTGGTAGACACATCCTCATGTCTTTGGTGATTACGTGCTGCTACTTGGATTCTGCCAGCCCAGGATCTGATCATCCCCATACTGTTTATTTTTTCCTTTTTTCCCTCACACTATTTAAGGATTCTAGTTCCATGAGAGCAGTTCCCACAGTAATATCTGACCTAAAGAGAAGAGCAACCACAGAGCTCTTCAGGGAAGATAGTTAGTCTCACAAATTTATTCCTCACATTGTGGTTAAAGGTATGTCCTCTGGACATTCTTGGGTTGGATGGGCAGGTTTTAAATGCCCAATCCATTCTAGCATTCCAGTCTCTCTAAGCCTGTGGATCCCCTTATCTATGCATACTAGGGTAAATTGGGCATCTTGACCTCAGTCATTGTAAATCATCTTTTGGTCGATGTTTCAGCCAGCCACCTGCACAAACTCTTAGAGCTCTTTCTAACCCTTTGAACTACAATATTGAATCCAGAATCTCTACATAGTGGGCCCATATAAAAAAATTCGGTATGAGCCAAATTTATATTCCTTCCATCATTAACCCATACCCTTAATATCCATTCCCCCCCACATTACCCTGATTTCTACCTATATAAATTGGAAAATTCTTGCAGTTCTTTTAGAGTATAGTGTTCTTCCTCATGGGTAATATTTTTTACTTCAACTTTGTGGACTTGTGATTTTAGTCTAGTTATAGGTCTGGAAGAGAAGAGGGGTGGTGGGGGTGGGTATGGAGAAAATTTAGAAATGTTTTGCCAGCTAATTTTCTCAGGACATTCTCTTGTAGTTTCAACTGGTGAGACAGGATTAATCTCTTCAAGCATGGTTTGGATGGCAGATGCCTCAGGACAAGGGAGGATGTTGGGTGACGGTTTCTTCAGAGAAGGGAAGTGGTGGAAACTCTTTGAGGCAGGCTGAAGATTGTGTAGTAAAGGCTTGAGCCTGGGTGGTACCTTCCTCAAGGCAAGGAGGAAGTCCAGGCCTTTGGGGGCAAATAAATTAATAATCTATAACAAATAAAATACAAAAATAAATAAAGATAAAAGCTTCTTCATTATGTCTTTCATCATTATAAGATGTTTTCTTTTATGTACAGTGTCAATTTCCTCCAAATGTTCCCTAAATGCTATGTTTTATTTGCTTTATCTTTGGAGAAACTTTAGGTTACAGAAAAGTCAAATAGAAGATATAGAGGATTCCCCTATACCCAGCCCCGTTCCCCTCTCCCACTCCTGCCTATTATTAACATTTTACATATGGATGGTACATCTGTTATAATTGATGTACAAATATTGAGGTATTGCCACTAACTATGGTTAGTGATTTACATTTTGGTTTACAATTTGCACCATACAGTATAGGTTTTCACAAAATTTAAAATGGCCTGTATTCATCATTGAATGCACATGCAGAACAATTCCAATTCTGTAAAAATGCCCTATTTTCCATCTATGCTATTCTTCCTTCCCCCTTCCTCAGAATCTAGGGTAACCACTCGGCTTCAATGTCTGAAGAATAATGTTCACAGTTATATGCAATAATATTGAGGGCTTGCCATATTGGTCTGTTTTCTTTTATTAGCCACTGCCCGTGTTCTTGAGAGATTCTTCCCTGTCTAATTGAGAACATAGGACTTCCAGGATGAGAGTCTAATATTTTCATGTTTATTGTGTGGGTTTCAACCCACTGAGATAACACACTATGACAAGAGGAACACTTTCATATTCCAGAGAAACATGCTCCAGGTGTGCTTTAACTTGCATATCCCCCAG
>JAQZBX010028479.1:0-27768 GCA_029593785.1 Cabassous unicinctus | reverse complement strand
GGTATAAAATAGGCTATACCTATTTTTCAAAATAATTTTTTACTTCTTACTTTCTGCAGGATCTAGTGCCCCTACTCTTATTAGCCATCAATGTTATATTTCAACAGAATAAATCTTCTATTCATCAGTTAAATTAATTACTTATAAAAAAATTGAATGTAAATGATCCTCTATATTTTCAATTGTCAAAACATTGATATTATAAAAACTGAAAGAGTTTTACTAAGCTTTCAACTTAAACAACCACTTAATACTTCTCTAGAAAAAATAATGTAACAGTTTCTTAAGAACATGGCTTTTAAAATAAAATAAATTAAAATCCCATAATAACAAAAGATACCCTCTATAGTAAAATACAATTACACTTTGATAAATCTCTATGACAGTAGGTAAGATACTTTCTTGTTCACTAGTTTCTTTATGTATATATACTAAGATGATTGCTGTGATAATTTTATAAGATTTACAGATAGAAGTCCATATCCAGCTTCCACAACATAATAGGAAGTTGTTCCTTTGCACCCTAACACACTTTACATGGTATACACTTAAATTCCCTAATTCAACTATATCTAAAATAATTATTAATATTTACCAATATATCATGATATATATAAAATCCCATGAACCAAGGTTATGATTCCATTGTCTTATTTGTAATGCATAACATGTTTCTTTGGTTATTTGGCAAAATGATCAAATAAAACATCATTCAGGCTGTAATGTTAAAACCAAATAGACTTAAATATATCCATGTTGATTTCTGTGCTTTGCTAAATTAATTTTCCCAATTCTGACTTCCTCTAATGAAAATGTATGTAAGATATTGTTTATATATCAATATATAACATACATTTTCAATGAATATCTTTTGCTAGTTTTTTTCAAGATGTCACCTTTTGAGTCCTGTCTTTCGTCCTGAAAAGCAGTTCTTTCTCTGAGGGTAACTGCAGATAACTCCTATATCTATCTTTTACATAAAACACATGATAATCTTTGGCTCATCAGTGGATCTAGAAATAGTTCCAGGTGACTCTATTTTCCATTTCCCCACTAAGACTTCCCACCATCTCAGTCTCAGAAGTGTGAGGTATAGAAATATCCAGAGTGAATGCCTAGAATATAAAGATACTAAATAAAACATCAATATTTATTGCGTAAAGATAGCTGAACATTCTCATCTGCTGGGAATATGTGTTCAAAGGAAAACAAAGAAGATATATTTGCATGAAAATGTAAAAACTGGTCTAATTAGTGTAAATTAACCTGGCCAAGCTCATTATTTGATGACACAAGCAAATTTAAAAACACTGACTTTAGTTATTAAATTTGCCCCTTCTCAGTCAATTTTGATGAAGCAACCGAAAAGTACTTTACTTGCAAATCTATGATAACACTCATGGCCCTGGCCATTATGATTTTATCCATGAAGGCAAATGCTGGAATTTAACTTTTTGAAAATGTCAATAATAGTGCTTTCTTGCAGATAAGAGTAGAACTCTTTTGCCATTCAGTCATTCAAACAGCATATTCCTATGGCTGCCTCATCTCTAAGTAAAAGCCTGATACTCTGTCTCCCCAACCTCTTCCCAGGAAATTGACACCTTCCACAAATTCCTACAAGGAATGAGAGGTATACATACCAGAGAAAACATAACAAGGAAACATCTAGAGTACTAGATAACAATTGAAGTTAAAATCCAACCTGTGCAGAAATTTGAGTTGTCAGAATTCTCTTGGGTCATTCTATAGATTAGTTTATTAAAATATTTGGAACAAATTCAAATGAAGTAAACTCTCTAAGACAGTTTTCTCCCCTACAACAATCCTTAGAAATAAAAGACTTAGGTCTTGCCAAGAAAATTAGCAGAGAACAAAGTGTTATTTAAAAAAATAAAAACAACCTGTAATGTGAAAAGAAAATCTTAAAATAAAGTGGTTAATTATTTGTAATCATCATATAAGGAAATCTATATGTAATGAAAATAATATTTCATCCAAATGAAGTGAAAATCAAGATGAGGTTCCCTTATCCTACCACATCACCATATGACAGCCTTATACTAGGTGTTACAGACATAGAGACAGAGAGCAAAGGGAGTGGAATAATACTGAAATTGACATGCTCTTTCAGTTTCCTGGGTCACTCAAAGCAAAACCATGAAATGGGCTTAGTTGAAACAATGTGAATTTATTTGCTTATGATTAGAGTCTGGGAAAAATGTCCAAATAAAGACATCATCAAAATGATGCTTTCTTTCTGAAGACCAGCTACTGGAGATCCCTGGGTCCTCAGCCACATAGCACGGCACATAGCAGTGTTTGCAGATCTCTCCCTTTTCTTCTAGGTTTTGTTGCTTTCAGCTTCTTGCTTCCATGGCTTTATCTCTCTTTCTCTCTCTCTCTCTCTTTCTCATCTCTGTCTCTCTCTGTATTCAATCCATTTATAAAGGACTCCAGTAAGAGGATTAAGACCCATTCTGAATGAGGTGTTTCACACTTTAACTGGAGTAGCCTTATAAAAAAGTTAGTACTTACAATGGTTTTTTTAATTCACAGGAATGGATTAAATTTAGGAACACATGCCAATTCTTGAAAAGACAGGTAATAGTAGCTCAGTAGTTCTGAGTTGAGGTGCATGTTGTTCATCAAAGCCTTCATCTGGATGAGCTGGAGACATAAAAATCTTCTATTTTGAAACACACTAGACAATTGTTTTCATGACTAGCCACAACGTGATGATTTATATTTTGATCTGAAGATGTGTCTTAATTTAATGAATTTATTCTGTTAGATAAAAACTCAACTTGGCTAGAACTTCAGACTGTTTCCTCAACTTAGTACATTTCCTTATTAAATACATATATGAGGTTGAATATACCACAATGCCCACCTAACCTGGGAATTCAAATTACTTATTTTCTTTGTGGTGATATTTCAAATAGTCCAAATCTTATTTCAGGCTTTCAGTGACTTCAATACTTTTGCCTGATTCACTTATTTATGCTTCTTGTGCTGAGACAGTATTTTTATTAATTCATAAGCCAGATAGATGATAGATAGATAGATTGATATAGATAGATCACAAAATTAAAGAAAAAATATATATAGAAGATATTATCACCATTCCTGCAACTGGCTACAATGCCAAAGTTGGTATTTATGAATTGTTTTTTCTACTATTTTTCCAAGTTCTCTTCCCCTTAACTTCAGTCCAATATCAAGTAAGTAATTGTTTCTACAATAAAGGAACTGCTACTTTTCCAACAGGGGACCTTCTCTACATCAAATATTTAAGGACTTTCACTGTTATTTCATAATATGACTTACATTAGGCCCATTTGACTATATTAATCATCACATATATTGAATTTAATATGGGATCTTCTGGGTCATTAGGGCAATAGATAAAAGAGACATACAAATGTCCATCTAAACTAGCTTAAGTTCTTTATTATGTGAAGGACTCCACCAAAAAGATGGCAGTTTTTCCCTTACCTAATTAATACATTAAATCCAGCAGACCTAAATGTAATATGCATTAAACATAAAAATTCAGTAGTATATCTAAACACTGTGCCTTTTGCATTGGTAAGTGGTAAAATGTGTCAAAATTTTCCTTGAATTGAAGAACTATGCCAAAAAGTCCCTGACTTCAAGATCTTCAGAAATTTTAATGAAGAGGTAGTTCATTTTCATGCAATTTCTTTCAATTAATGCATTTGATACTTCATTTTCTTGTGATTCAGATTTCACCAGCATGATATTATCAGTGTGTGGATCAAACCATCATCATTTGGGATAGCTGATATGGTCAAGGTTTCTGTGGACTAAATTATGACTCAGCTCTAGAAAACAAATATAAACAAAGGGCATATGTCTCCATATGGTTTTCAGGTGAATGCAAAGAATTCCCGATGCTTTCTTCTTATCTGAATAAGGCATAAGTACTTATTTGATGAGATAATGCCGTTAACAGCCACAAAGCAGAAATTATATGCTCCAATCAGAATCCATTGAAACTTGCATCTCATTTATATATTGTTTCAAAATATTCAATAATCCATAGAAATTTTCTCACACAAACATCTATTGCTAAACTAGAAAAATAAATGTAAATATATTTATGTCCTGGAAAACCAAGATTGGCTTGTTTTGCACCAAATCTCCCAATAATAACAACAAGAAGACTAGGAAAAAAAACAAAAATGCATGTGCTTAAAAGCATTAGAGAAATAACAAATAATCAAAGATCTCTGGGGCTGATATTTTGTAGATAAGTTAAGCCAGAGAGCTAAGCACTGCATTGGTGGTCTCTTATCTTTAAAGCCATGTGCTAATTCCACATATGACAAATGAATGCCTGAAAATCTAAATAGAAATTTCTATGAGCCCTTTACTTTGGGGAACAGCAAATAGAATTCCTTTTCTACCAATGAGGAGAAATTTTAAAAACCCAGGTTTTGATTTGTGACCTCATAAGGCTTTACTTAAAGTAAGGGTAAATATAAAATAAGTAATGCTCAAGGGATTTCAAACACAGCTTGAATAATCTAATTCCCTGATTGAATGAGAGTATCTGGGATATTTATTTCCTCAAAGTTAGCTGCCAGTGAGAAACAAAATTAAAATCATAAAGAGGATGAAATCATCAAAAATATTGATTTAGCTATACAAATTTTAAAATGTAAAATCTGGCAAGTAAACAAAACCTAACAAAGCATAGAAGAAAAGTTTTGATTAAAAAGCAAGAACAATAGAAATATATGCATAGATGATACTAATAATGAAAAAAAAACAACAACCCTATTTAAAACAAGTGTATTGTGTTCCAATAATTAAAACACAAAAATGGCTAATAACTTTACTGAGAGAAATTTGAAAATGAAAATATATAATGGCAGAAATTAAAAAGTGTATTGTTGGATTTAACAGCACAATGACACAGCCAAAAAGAAACTTAGTTAATTGGAAGAAAGTTTAAAAGAAAATATGCAGAGCCAAGCAGAGAGAAATAAAAGGATGGACAATATAGAATCTAACATAAAATGACTTAAAGGGACAGTGCAAAGCTCTAATATATACTTAATTTCCTTACAATTCCATAAAGAGAAGGTAAAGATAATAGATAGGCAAAATATTTGAAGAGATAATAGAGGAAACATTTTTTCAAATGTTGCAAGAAATACAACTATAATTTCATGGGGTATTTAAAATATTATGAAGCATAAAATTTAAAAAAGGATAAATTTTCAAAAAGGATAAATTTAAAAGATTTGCATAATAAACTACAAAAGTACAAAGATTGGATATTAAGGACATATTGCATAAAAATAAATAACAATAAAACTAGATAAACAATGAAAACAAGATAAAAGAATGATATATTCACAATGTAAAATGAATATAAATTCCAGTTTATGTATGTATTAGTGAAACATCTTTCAGAATGGAAGGCAAAATATAGTTTTTTTTTCCGAGAAAAAAAAAATTGAGAGAATTTGTGACCAACAGACTTATATTATAGTGATGTCTAGAAAATGATCTTCAGGAAGAAGAAAAATTCATGCAATTGGACACAAAGAAATACTGGAAAGAATCAAGAATAATGGGAAGAGAAAATATGTGGATAAACCTAAATGAATATTAATTATATACAATAATAATAAATACAAAACTAATAAGAGATGCTAGATTTAAATACATATACATCATAAATTTTATTTTTAATATAAATGAGTTTATTAATCCTATTTTAAAAGAAACTCAATGGTATAAGCCTTACATGAGAAACATCTTATATAATAGTATAAAAAGCAAAAATAAAATAATGGAAAATATAAAGCATAAATTCTAACCAAAAGAAGGATATTATTGCTCTACAATAATATAATATACAAAAATAAACATCAAGGCAAGAAGTATTTCCAGAGATAAAATGTTTACAATGGTAACAAAAAAACAAAAACCACAATGTGAGAGAAATATATAACCACTGTTAATTGAATGCATCTGAAAACATAGCCTCAAAATATTTTTTAAATCACTGATCTAACATGACAAACAAATCAACAATAATAATGGGAGGTTTTAGCTCAACTCTCAGGAACTGCAAAAGCATGCACATAAAATATTCATAATATTACAGAAAATTTAAAGAATATCATTAGCAATCTTGACATATTGAAATAAGAGAAGAATGCACCCAAAAACTACATTCTTTTCAAGAGCAAATGGAACATTTTCCAAAACTGATCATATTCTAGGCCTTAGAGCAATTCTCAACAAATATCAAAGGATTACAATCATAAAGCATGTCTCAGAACAACAGGAATGTTACCTATAAAATATTTTAAAAATTGAAAATTCCCAAATGTTTGAAAATTTAAATACATTTCTAAATAAATTATAGATAAAATAATAGAAATCAGAAAATATTTTGAGCTCAATGATAATGAAAGTACAATGTATCAAAGCTTGTGAAATCAGCAAAAGCTTGTGAAAGTCAGCCAAATCCTTACTTGGATGTAGTAGAAAATAATTAAGTATGAAAAATCAATGTGCTAAATATCCATTCAAGGAGTTATTAAAATGACAGAAATGTTAAATCAAAGTAAGCAGTGGGATGGAGGTAGTAAATTTAAGAACAAGCTTGGTTTATGAATTAATCTGCATGATATATATGATTGTTAATTTCGTATATCAACTTGGCTGGGTTTTGGTTTCCAGTTTGATCAAGCAAGCATTGGCCTGATTGTTACCAGTAGGGCATTTTGTGTATTTAAATCATGTGTCTCTTGATTGCATCTAGGCTGATTACATCTCCAATCAGTAAAGGAGATTGCCTTTAGAAAGGAGAGAAGACTCATTCAATCAGCTGAGGAACTTAAAGGGATAACTGATGATTTCAGCATTCAGAAAGAGTTTCTATTTCTAATTCAGCCAGCTAGCTTCTGCTCTGGCATACATTGAAACCTTCATTGACGTCCTGACTTGCAACCTGCTCTACAGAATTCAAGTTTCTCAAGCCCCATGGTCATCTGAACCAAATTCTATAATAAATATATCCTATTTGTTCTGTTTCTCTGGAGACCTCTGGCTAATACAGTATGACAGCAACAGCCAAAAGTTGACAATTGATAAACTACTGTCTCACTCCAAGGTGGCAAAGATTGAGGGGAAGAAAAATCTTCCCAGTGGGCATTATTTTGAGCAGTATATCAGGTTTTCTTCTTCATATGCAATTAGCATGAATTATGGATCACAACTGACTCATGGAGCATGTTAAAAGCTTGAAAAGTCATTAAATGGTTTGGACAGAAAAAATTGGAAAAAATTATGCAAAGCAGTCTGAAGGAGTGGTATGTGGATGGCTGTCTCTAAATGAGCACCAGATGCAACAGATATTGTTTTCCATGTAAGTGAAAAGAAAATTGACAGCATAGCAGTGTCTGAAAAATCTCATCAGAAAGATCTGCCTTATGGCTATTAGTCAGCTTTATTCACCAATCACATTTGTGGACTTATTTACCAAAGGGCCACAGTTGCAGAGATAAACACTATACATGGGCTCAATGAACACCATAATCTACCTTTCACCAACTGTGATCTGGCTACAGTCATTCTGAATGCCCAAAATGCTTGAACCCCTAATATGGCATTATTTTCTTGGAAAACAACCCAATTACCTAGTGGTAACTCACTTGATTGAAGCTCCTCAGTTTAGAGTTGACAGCACCTTGTTTCCATATATACTGGGTATGTACTTGTCTTCTCTACCTGCAATCCATTGTCCATTGCCCATCAAATCCTGCTCATGATCATCTCTGATGAGTGGACACATTTTATGGTAAATAAAATAAAGCAAATGGTTCACCCCCATAGAATTCACTGGAATAACCATAATCTTCCTAACCTAGAAACAATTGACCGGATTTAATGTAATGGTACATATTGCTAGCCAAGTAGGACTGATCAGTACAGCCAAACTACAAAGTCTTAGCCAATCAGTCAAGTTTCTGGGAATAACCATTAAAGACATGTGGTCATGACAGCTAGAGATATTCCACAAATAGTCTAAATAAATTACTATCCTTTCTATATTCTGGTTATTTAGAGATGGCACTGGATTTATAATGGGGAACAGATATATAATGGGGATTTATAATGGGGAATTGCCTATGCAGGGCCATTGGAAGCCCGTAATCCTAATGCTCAGATGATTTCTGAAATGTTTGCTATATGAATATATGCAGAATGGAGATTCTGGCAAAAGGCTAATACCAACACCCTGTGATAAATACTGGGATTGGGTATTCAATGATTCACTGATACAGTGACCAGATGCAGACCATTTGAAACATAACGACTGGCAGGTCCTTCAGCTTTCATAGAGACACAACTCAGTGGCATCACAAGTGCCCTTTATGCCATGGATGATATCAGAGGGTCATATACAAAATGATGGAGCAGCATAACAAAATACCTTAATAAAATGGAAATAGTATTACAGAACATCCATGGGAGGTTACTCAGGAGAAGTATAGCATATTCATAAGCATAGCATTCAGAACAAAATATAACTTCTGGCAGAGTTTTATTCAACTGTTGCTAAGTGATATGAATCACTTATTCATTTCCTGCTAAAGAAAAACAAGATACCTGGTTTCTCAATGGAAGTTTCCAAATTGAAGGACATAATTCAGTATGAAAATCTGCTGAACTTCACCCTCCAGATGGTAAAACCTTGGTTGAAGTAGGCAATATTAAATCCACTCAAAAGTCAGATGTATGAGCAGCATAATTAGCAGGGCAGGGAAGAGTTGGTTCTCAACTTCAATGCAATGTTTATATATTTATAGACTCATGTATTGTGATCAGTATAGCCTCATTATTTGGTCAGCCTCATTATTTGGTCAGGCAAACAAGCCGTTCTGAATGGACAGTCAATAAGTACAGCAAAAGAGAATATTGTTATAGAAGGTTATATGGTTTTTCTAAGGATAAATTAAAGTGGGTCATGTGGATCCCCCCAAATAACCCAGGTATTGGATCAATAAAGAAATAGAATTCTTTTGACCAAATCTCTGGATATGGTTACTAGTATATATAAGATAAATGAAATACAATGATGGGCAGAATACCATGTTCCACTAAGCCAACCAAAGCTATTAATGTAGAAGACCAGGCTGAATAACAATAGCAGAAAGCTACTTAAAATAACTTTAAGTAGGATTCACCAAGGCCAAGAATCAATAGGGAATTTGCATTTAGATTAAAAAGAACCATTAGCCACAATTCCTGGTGGCTTCAAATGGATTTATCATGAAATAGACTTTAATTCCACTTTGGCCTCATTTCTTCTGTTATGCAAGCCACAAAAGAAAGCATTATCATGCAACTTGAATAATATATTGTATACTAATGTGCCCCTGTATATTATTTGTCTATTTTTTATGGGCACTATGTGGTAAAGAGGATTCTAACGGAAATAGAGTTTGTATTAGTTAGCCAAAGGGATGCTGATGCAAAATACCAGAAATCGGTTGATTTCTATAAAGGGTATTTATTTGGGGTAGAATCTTACAGGTACCAGGACATAAAGTGTAAGTTACTTCCTTCACCAAAGTCACATGTTGGAGCAAGATGGCTGCTGATGTCTGTGAGGGTTCAGGCTTCCTAGGTTCCTCTCTTCTCAGGGCTTGCTTGCCTCTGGGATCAGCAACTCTGCTATTTCCACAAGGTCAGCTGTAGACTTTGATGCCCTCTAGGCTTTGTCTCTCTCCTCAAGGCCAGCTGTAGACTATCAGGTGAATGGCTTTTCCCAGGTCCTTCTCTCCTACCTTACGAACAAGCTCCTCTGTGTGCTTACTTCCTGGGGCTCCAGCATTAAAACTCCAGCATCAGAACTCTAACTCAAAACTCCAACTAACTTCTCTGCTCTGCCATATAGTTTTGTCTCTGAGTCCCCACCTACCAACGGGCAGGGACTCAATGTCCTACTCATGTGGCCCAATCAAAGCCCTAACCATAATGTAATCACACTCAGAAGGACTGATCAGTTTACATGCATAATCCAATGTCTATTTTTGGAATTCATAAATAATGCCAAACTGCTGCAGAGTTTAAGCACAATAAAAATAAATCTTAAAGGGTTGAGAAGTTAAGAGTCAGACAAAAATTGACATAGAAGCTAGAGATGGAGAGAGGAATAACAGAAATGAACAGTTCACAGAAGAGAAGTTTGAAATCTGCATTGAAACTCCCCTGAAATACTTAGCTGATTACTGAATTACATATGGGCAAGGGGAGACTACAAGCAGCTCAGGAAAAAATGCTGAGAAGCTGAAAGAGGTGAGCAGTAATTTCAGTAGTTTCTTGTGCAGATGTATAGAAAAAGTCTGAAGTTCAAATTTGACCAGGTTGGAGTGACTTTTTAAATGCTTCAGAATTTCCACTGAAACAAAAGAAAGTCACATGACTCAAGAGTAAGGTCTGCATCTAAGAATAAAGCACTGTGTTTTAAAGACTTACATCAAAACTAAAACAAAGTCACCCTAACATAGAAATCTTTCAGGGATAAAGAATATCTCCCAATAATTTAACTGTCTGCCAGAACAAAACTCAATATCCTCAGAAGAAACAACAAAATAGAGTCTCAAAAATGTATGATCCCAAATATACAGTGTAAAGTCTCTTAAAAATTCACTATACAAACAAGTAAGCGAGAAAAATATGACCTGTAATCAAGAGAAAGTAAAAGTCAATAGAATCAAACTGAGAGATGACTTAGATAGAAGAATCAGTAGATGAGTTCTTAAAAATAAATATGAAAATTAAGTTAAAAAATCCAGAGGCAAAATATAAATATAATAAATGAAAAGATTAAGATTAGTGGAAACTCAAGAAGAACTAAATGTTAATTCTAAAGCTAAAAAAATACATTCTGAAATCAAAATTTCATTGGATAGAAGTAGCAGCAGAGTGAACATTATAAAAGAAATATCAGTGAACTTGAGGACCAGTTAATAGAGATTCTTCTGAATCAAGTAGAGAGAAAAATATTTTAAACGAACAAGCTCTCAATGACTTGCGAATAATATCAATCATTCTAAAATGCATTTGTGGAATCCCAGAAGGGAAGGAAAGAGGTATAGGAGCAAAAATTATATTTGAAGCTAGATTGTCCCCCAATTTTTCCATATTTCATCAAAATTGTAAGTTCATAGATCCAAAAATTTCAGCAAACACCAAGGAGGATATATACAAAGAAATCACACCTAGACAATTTGCTAGCATTCAAAGATAAGGAGAAAACTTTAAAATTAGGCCAAAGGTGATAAAAACACATCACACACAAAGAAACATTGATACAGAAATGGAATGGCGTCTTTATTATGCTGAAAGAAAAAAAATATCAACCTAGAAACAGCAAAAGTTGTTCTTTCACTATGAAGACAAAATAAAGAATTTTACAGAAAAATTATGGCTGAAAGATGTCATAGCCAACAGAGCTAAAAGTAATGCAAAAGGAAATTCTTCAGGTTGAAGGAAAACATTATCATTCTGAAATTAGGATTTACATGAAAAATGAAGAAAATGAAAAGGTTAAATATGTGGTAAATAGAAGCTACTTATATTTCCTAAATAATTTATTAAATTACTCTTTAAAGCAAAATTAATAGCATTATATTCAGGGGTTACAGCATATGTAGCAGGAAATTATATGTAAAAAAATTTATAAAGTGTAAAGAGATATAATTGGAATTATAATTTCAATATATTTATATATATATGTGATTTAATATTAATTTTAAAATATTATGTTAAGAATGTGTAATGTAATGTGAAGATTAATTTAATGTGTCAAATTGACTAGTTTATTGTGTCCAGATATTTGGTCAACAAACACTGTCCAGATAATTACTGTGAGGGCATTTTGCACTTGGATTTGCATTTGTAATCCATTAATTGTTATCTATTACTGATTGTATTTACCACCAACAAAGGAGATTTCCCTCAACAACACACAGAGTATCTTCTTCAAATCAATTGGAGGCCTTAAAAGCCAGAATTGAGGATTTTAGAATTAGGAAAAAAAGAATTTCTGCCTCAACTTCAATCAGCCAGTTTCCCCTGAGAATTTCATACTCAAATTCAACATATTTGTTGGAGTTTCCAGCTTTTAGCCTGCCCTGTGAAGTTTGTACTTGTAGGTCTTCAGAATTGCCCTAATTGGAGTTTCCAGGTTTGGGTCTGCCTTATACAATTTGGACTTGCCAGCCCCCATAATAAAAGTGAGCCATTAAATTAATATCAAAAAAGAATATAAAACAAATACTAATAAAAGTGATATAATGAGATATTTTGAAAAACTGCATTGATTGAAAAGATGTCAGGAAAGTACATATAAAGATATGAAACACAGTGGGAAAAATAGAAAACATATAACAAAATGATATAACAAAACCCAGTGATATCAATAATGACATGAAATGTAAAGGAACTAAACATTCTACTTAAAAGGCAGATATTGTAGACTTGTTTTAAACATAGGACTTTACCTGATATTTACAAGAGACATGTTTTATTTATGAAATTAGGAGGGTTGAAAGAAAAAGAATGGAAAATATATACCATGTAAACACAAAAAATAAAGATGAAATAGATGTATTAATAATATATGTATTTGAACATTTTTATATATCGTATATGTATACGCAGGTGGAATGTCTCCTATGTATCCTCCCATCATTGACACCCCACACCAATGATCTTCCCCTGCCCCAGTTGTAAACCTTCTGTGATCCAAAGCTTCTTAAAAAATGAAGCCATTAAAATAACCAAATAAAATGACTAGAAAAAGAAATAATGATAAGTTTAAATATAAGAAATATAATACACAAAAATTTTAAAAAACAAAAAATTAGATTAAATTAAAAGATTGGGATATTAAAAAATAATGAAGAATTTTTTAAAAAAATTTTGTGACATTTTGCCTTTCATCTGGAGACACCCAGGTCCTATGGTCAGGGCTGATAGCTCTGGAGTTTGGTGCCTTGCCAGTGGGCCCTACTTTGGAGTTTGTGCTCCTGAGAGTGACAGAGTTGGACTCAATTATATCTTCCTTACACATGACTCATCTATTCCTTCTATTTAAAACTATAGTTGGTGCTGGAGTTTGTAGGTGTATGTACAAGAGACATGAGTCTTGGGCTGTCCATATGCCAGCTGGGCATGGAACCTCAGTGTTGCAACACCTACTCTACAGCTCATTGGACTCACCCAGGACAATTAACAAAAAGTTGATGATGGACAACGACCATCCAAAGGAACAGAGAGAGTCTGCAACTGCAAGCAAGATAGTCCTATCTATCTTCCCCATGGGATATAAGCCCTCTCTCAATTATATGTGGAGTGGACATCACCATCCCAGAATTCTCAGGATTGGGGAAAGAACTATGAATTAGAGTGGAATTACTGGTGTTCTACTATAAACATATTGTAAATCTAACAATGGAAGAAATTACAACATTGATGTGGAGCCAGTGGCCACTGGAGGCTCTGGAGGCCAGGAAGAGGGAAAAACAGTTGTAATATGGGGGATTTTTTGGGATTTGGGATTCATCCTGAATGACACTGCAATGACAGATAAGCCATTTTATATCATCACATAACATGCAGAAATGTGTGGGAAAGAGAGCAGACTACAGTGTGAACTATGGTCCATGCTTAATGGCAAAGCCCCAGGATGCATTTATCAATTGCAATGAATGTGCCATACTAATGAAGGATGTTTATGTGGGAGGGTGTTGGAGGTGTGGAAACTGAGGCATAGGGGAATCCCTATAGTTTTTGTTTAACATTTATGTAATCTGTATCGTTTAAAAAGTAAAAAAATAAATAAGTAGGCTTTACCTTGAAGAAGGTTATTACATAATGGTAAATCTTCTGTTTTCTAAGAAAATATAACGATTCTAAATGTTTTTGCATGCAGTAACTTAGTTTCAATCAATATGAAACAAAATTGAGGGTACAATAAGCAAAAATAGTCAAATTCACAATCATCATTGGTGATTTTTGTGGCCCTCTCTGTGACTGATAGAACAAATAGATGAAACAAATAATTATAGAATATATTTGAAGAAAACTGTCATTCAAGATGACCTAATTAACATTTATGGAATCCTACTCCCATCAAACACAGAATACATTCTTTTCCATTGCACATTGAACAGTCATAGTAGATCTTATGGTAGGCTATGAAAAAAGACCTAATTAATTTCAAATAACAGATTGTATCTTCTTATTACAATATAATTAAATTGCAAATCAACTACAATAAGATACCATGGTAGACAAGTTTAAAGATGACTTTGAGTGATGTCCAGCTCCTGGTATTCATGCCTTTTTATGATCCCCTGTCCTTGAGACAATGTCGGACCTAGTGGGTTGGACATAGTTACTTGTTACTAGTAAATAGAATATGGATAAAATATTGGGATGTCAATTCTGTGATTAAGTTATAAAAGTCTGTGATTTCTGTCTCATTACCTGTCACTCTCTGGCTGTCCTTCCATGTTTTCTGTGATGAAGCAAATTAGGAAAGCCCACATGGCAAAGAACTGAAGGTGTCTTTCAGCCAACCATCAGTGAGGACAGGAGTCCCTTGGCCTAAGAGCCCATAAGAAACTAAATTCTGCCATTGACCATGTCAGTTAGCTTGGAAGTGCAAACTTAGTCATTTCTTCAAATGAGAAAGGAGCAGAAAACATATCTGAAGAAATATTGTAGTCTGAGCTGACACCTTCATTGCAGTTCCTCAAGAAGGGGAACTTACTAAGCTATGCCCAGTTTCTGGACCTAGAGAACCTAGAGATAGTAAATTGTACTGCTGCAAGCCACTAAGTTTGGGGTAATTTGTTATACTGAAAAGGATATTTATTATGTATATCTATAAAATCTTCCAAACATTTGAAAACTTAGCAATAAATATTTAAGGAGCCATTAATCACAGAAGAAATCATGAGATAAATAAGCAAATATTTAGAACTAAACACTAACTAAAATATATTAAAATATGTGGATATAACCTATAGCTTAAAAGCTTATATTAAAAATAAATGTTCAAAACAACTATTTAAGTTTTTACCTTAAAATTACAATAAGAAGAGAAATTTAATGTCAAAGTAAGAAGAATAAAGTTTATAATCAAGTCAAGATCAAACATCAATAATTTAGAAAACAAAATAAAGTTAAAAAAGCCAAGTTATGTATTTGATACAAAAAAAGTTACTTATTTGGTAATAAAATTGACAAACCTCTAGAAAATATGATCCAGAGTAAAATCCAAATGACTAATACCAAGAATATAAGAGTTGATAAACATCACTACAGATCCTTCAGACATTAACATTACGCTCTTTTTGAGATGTAGAAAGTTGTATTTTCCAAAAATAGATACAACAATATCTTCCATCAGTTATTCTGTTCTGTAATATGACTTTGCTACTCCCCCTCAAGTGTTGTATCTATTTATCTACTCCCTCAATGATGGCCAGACCCTGTGACTAATTTTAACAATAGAAGATTGTGGACTTGTATCTGTGACAGTTCTGAACATAGCCCTTATGTGGCCTGATAGCTTCTATTTTCTAACATTAGAAGCCCTGCACATTATGAAAGAAGTCTATCCTGCTGGAGAAATCTTGTGAAGACATCTTGCATTCAAATGGAAAGAGAAACGGACTCAGAGGATCCTTGCCAGGTATCAATTCTAAGACTCCATGAATGGGAATTAGGCTCTCTTGGACCCTTCATACAAGCTGAGTAATCAGTTGAAAACATAAATTGACTGCAGCCCAAGCCACACGAAGCAGAAGAAACACGTAGCCAAGTCCTGTCTGAAATTCTGTCTCACAAAATCTTGAGACAAAATAAAATATTTGTTACAAAGTCACAAAAATTTGGAGTCATATATCATTGTGACAGTTTAGCTCATGTGCCAACCTGGCCAGGTAATGGTGCTCTGTTGTTCGGCAAAGCAAACAAAGGCCTGATTGTTACTATGAGAGCATTAAGTGGACTTAAATCATTAGTTCGCTGAGGGCATCTTTGCCTGATTACATCTACAATCAACTGAGGATATTGCCTTTAGCAATGAGAGATGTCTCATCTAATCATTTGAAGGCCTTAAAGGAGAAGTAATGATTTCAGCAAGTCAGAAGAGAAAATTCTCATCTCTATTTTGGCCAGCCATTTTTCCTGGAGAATTCATTGAAAACCTTCATCAGACTTCCCAGCTTGCAGCCTGCCCTACAGAATGCGAGCAGGTACAGGCCCACCATCACATGACAATTTTATAAATTCTCATAATATTTGCATATCTCTCCTGTTAGTTTTGAAAGAACCTGAACTAATACAATCATGTAGCAAAAGATACACTGAATAATAATTGGAAATTCGAAATGAAGAGCATACATAACAAAAATCTAAAGCATGTGGCATTGACTTTGGTGCTAGGAGGTAGATGGAAGCTGGAAGGGCTTCATCTTAGTTCCTCAGTTGCTAAGATATGTACCATGCAGTGGGTTGGTTTAAACAATGGAAATTTATGGTCTCACAGCTTTGAATCTAGATTACATCCAAAATCAAGGCATCAGCAAATGGATGCTTTCTCCCTGAAGACTGTTCTGTTCCTGGCTGCCAACAATCCTTGGGTACCTTGGCTTTCTTGTCACATGACAATGCCTTTCCTTTCTCTTCTGGGTTATATTGACTTCTGGTTTCTACTTGGCTACAGGACATTCTTTTCTAAAAAAGCCTACAGTGATAGGCTTAAGGCCCAACCTCATAAAGTTGGGTCAGACTATAACTATAAACAACATCTTCAAAAGATTCTATTGACAAAGGTTCACACTAATAAGAATTGATTAAAATCAAGAATGCTTTATTTTTCTGGGGTACATAATTCAATCTAACACAGCCTGTGCTTTGGACCCCACAAAGATGTGTTCTTCCCATTTGCAAAATACATTCATTCCATCACAACAGCCCAAAAAACTTAACCCATTTCAATAATACTGTTAAGTACAAAGTCTCATCAAAATCAGTTATGAATGTGGTCCATCCTGGGCAAATACAATGGTAGGAAAAACAGAGGATACACATTTTGTGGCAGCTTGAGATTATTTATGTATTACAAAAAGAGAGATTATGTTTGTAAAATGGTCTTTTCCTCTGGGCATGAAACTCTTTGATTGTAGTAGTTTCAGCTGAGATGTCTTTGATTAAATTATGTTAAGATAATAACATTATTTGATCTGACCATGTCAGTAGGGTGTAACTCACGTTAATCCCAGTCCCCTTGGTAGGCTATATAAATGAACACTCACTCAAGAAGACATACAGATGAATACACAGAGGAAAGAAGAGAATTCTCCATAGACAAGGCAGAGGAGGGAACTTTGTTCCTGGGGCCCTAGAGAGAGCTGAACCATTTACCTGATAGTTTACAGATGACCCTGTGAAGAGAACACAGCAGCTGAGCCTGGAAAGAAACAAGTCTTATGCCAGCCTACAGCTGAGATTGAAATAAACTGGGACCATGGAGCCTTAAGAGAAAGAAGGAAGGCTGAACCCTAGCAGAGATTGGCAACCATCTTTTGTGAGAAAGTACCTATTACAGTACCCTGAGTTGGTCTCTTTAGGGTCTTGTAACTGCAAGCTTCTACTCCAAATAAATACCCTTTATAAAGGCCAAAAGATTTCTTTTACTTTGCATCATCACCTCTTTGGCTGACTAATACACATTCCCATTCCAGAGTGAATACTTTTCAAGAAAAATAGCAGTCATAGGTTCCAAGCAAGTGTGAAACACTATAGGGTAAGCACCATTTGATCTCAAGGTCTGAGAGTCATTTGTGGAGTCATACTTTGTTCTCTAGACCAGCAGTCTCACCCTTTTAAAGGCTTGTGCAGCAGTCAGGCTTTTCATGAATATGAGATTATAGTAGCTACCCTCTCTGAGCAGCAGAATGGCATTCAGACTCTCCAAGAATGCTAGGGCACAGACCACAGTATGGGGTGGTGGCACTCTCCCTGAACATCAAGGTGCAGGCTTACCCTTTCCATGCACCAGGGCAGATGACCTGTCCCCGTTAAGGGCAGAGGTGACTTGATTTCACCAGACACATGGGTGAGTCTTTTCTCTTGTTCCAAGGAGATCTCTTTGCTAAAGAATTCTGCTTCCATGGCTCTGCCCTTGAAATCATATTTCATTCAATTCATCCATTCTCTGTCTCTTTCAGCCTAGAATGGTAGGACTTCTGCTCACATAAATTTTGCAAAATACTTGTCAGATTCTCATGCAGTTCAAAGGGGTCCAAACAATCAGACAAAATGACTTTCCACAGATCCTTCCTGAATAACTACTGTGATGTTATGTAGCTATATGTATCCCAGAAAAACATATTCTTAAATTTAATGCATTCCTCTGGGTGTGATCCCATTGTAATTAGGACATTTTGATGAAATTAAGTCTGTTAAGATGTGGCCCAGCCTAATCAGGATTGGTCTTAATCCTGTTACTGGAGTTCTTTATGATCAGAATGAGATTCAGATAGAGAAGAGAAAGTCACAAGAAACCAGAGACAGGACATTGATGGAACCTGGAAGAGAAGGGAGAGATCAGGTGATGCCACCATGCATGTGTTACGTGACAGAGTAGCCAAGAATCACCAGAAGCCAGCCCCAGGACACCACATTCTTTAGGAAGGAAACATCACTTTGATGACATTGTGATGTTGATATTTTTCCAGCCTTAAGCCATGAGCAAATTAATTCCCATTGTTTAACCTGAACAATTTCATTGTATTTGTTTGAACAGGCTAGGTAACCAAAACAAATTTTGATACCATGAGAGTGGTGTGCTGCTATTACAAACACCAAAACTGTGGAAACAGCTTTGGGATGGCATAATGGATAGAAGATGGAAGAATTATGAGGTGCTTGATAGAAGATAGAAGTTTAAGAGGATTGTACTAGAGGAAGAACCATTGCCTTCTGTCTTCAACCCTTTAGAACAAGAGTGTGTATTTTGGTATTCCTGGGGCCCCATTGTTGCCTGGGCATGTGAAAGAGATAGCACGTCTCTAAATCATAGATCTATAAAGAAAGGGGAACCATCATTGAGGAACTGTACGAAGGAACTGCACCCAAGCAACCTAATCCATACCTGTTCTGGATTTAACAGTTGAGATCCTGACCCTCAAGTTGATGCCACAATGAGGGGGGGAGATCTTGGGGAAGGGATGAGTGTATTTTGTGCATATAAGGCATGTATATTTTTGTTGCTAGAGGGTGAACTATGACGATGGTATTTTCTAAAGTTGATACAACAGCATCTCCACTCAAGTTATTTTCCTTGTCACTCTACCACTCCTCAATCAAGATATGCTCTCAATTTCTCTACCTTTTGAATCTCAGCAAGCCTATGGTTGCTTTATTTAATAGAATATGATAATGTGATGCTGAATGAATTCTAGGAGTGTTTATTAAACAGCTTGGCAATGTTTGCCTTCTCCATCTCAGTCCTGAGCTGCCATTTTAGAAATCTGACAAACTTGCTGGAAAGACCTCACCTACACACCCTATATCTTCATGGAGAGGAAGAGGGAAGTAACAGAACCCAACCTTCTAACCATCTCTGACAAGGTACTAACTATTCATATGTGTAAACTTTTCTTGGACCTTCCAAAAAACCCCAGTCATTAGCTGAAAACCAGAGAGGGACCTTAGGTCATGCCACATGGAGCAGTAGAACTGTACAGTGAACTTCTGTTTAAATTGCTAACTCAAGGAAATCATGAAATCTAATACAATACATCTTGTTTCAGCCACTAACTTTTAGGATTGTTTGTTACACATGAATACATACCTGAAAAGGAGAAAAGAGTAATCAGATTCAAAAATTGTATTAAAATGAGAGTCCTATAACTACTAAACTATTCTGAAAAGAAGGTTGTAGGGTCACATCACACGATTTTCAGATTTACTGTACAGCTACACTAAACAAGATCTTGTGGTACTAATGTAAGTTTAGACAAATTGATGAGTAAAATAGAATACATAGTCTACAAATAAATCCATGCCTATATGTCAATCTATTTTCAACAGTGTTTCCAATGTAATTAAATAAGGAAAGTAGAAACTTCTAATGAACAGTGCTGGAAGAACTGGATATTCATATGGAAAAAAGTGACTTACAATCCTAACTTCACATAATATACAAGAAATAATTCAAGAATAATCACGGGCAAAGCAGGTGTAGCTCAGTAGTTGATTGCCTGCTTTGCATGTATGAAGTCCCGTGTTCAATCCCCAGTACCTCCTTTAAAAAATCAATAATCATGGACCTTAAAGTAATAAGTAATAATGCTATAAAGCTTCCAGAGGAAAACATAGAAAAATACTTTTCTGAACTTAAGTTTACAAAGATTTCTTAGAAAACAAAAATTAAAAATTGATAAATTGTACTTCATCAAAATAAAAACTTTTGACTTATCAAAACTAACTGTTAATGATATGAAAAGGTAAGTCATAGATTGGGGAATATTGGCAATATGTAGATCTTTAAAAAGACTTGTATCCAGAATACATAAAGAATTCTTACAAATCAAAACAAGCCATTTATTACTTTTGAATGATTTGAAAACTTAAACAGGTAAATGAAGAATAACCAAGAAACACAGAGACATCAAGCTCTCAACATGTTTAGATTTCTGAGAAATGTAAATTAAAACCATGAAGTGATATACCTCACGAACACTAACATAGATAAAATTAAAGTCAGATAATCTAAATGTTAATGAGGATGTGGAGCAACTAGAATTCTCATATGTCCTTGGCGGGAGTGTAAATTTTTATAATTATATGTAATGTCAGATAAAAACAAATGTATGGCTGGATATAGGCTTATAAGTGATCAGATATAGACCCATGTGTGTTACAATGATGAATGCAAATATGTACTGAGACTATAAATCAAGCCTTTCTAACACATCTCATTCCAAAAGGGGAAACTAGACATTGCAGCATGCAGTTTCCTCAAAATCAACATGTACAGTAGTAAAATTCTAAACAAGATTTTATGGGACGCTTAAAAAAATGACCCTAAAATTTATCAGAAAGAATCAACATTCAAGAAATACAAGATAAATGTTGAAAATTATGAGTAATTAAGGGAGATAATCTATTCCTAACAGGTATAAAAACACATTAAAAATCTTAATGAGTATAATGATATATGGGCAGTAGAGGAATAAACCCCCCTAAATTTAAGAAACATAAGAAATGATTAAATCTTCTAGATATATGAAACATGACACATTAAAATTTACTGAACATAATTAATAATTAGTAAAATTTTATCTAGCTAGGAAGAATAAACAAATATTTACTCAACACAAACAAAAAGAAATTCTAAATGGGTGGAAAAATAATTTTTTTGAAAATTTATTAGAAAAATGAAGAGGTCAAAATGTATAAAATCACTAAGGAAAATGGATTACATTCCTAGTGTGCTATGATAGAAGAAATAAAAATGTAAAAGAATGTTGAAATATAACATCTATTATAAAAGAATCATGATTATAACATAAAGTAAATGTTTATTACAAATATCAAAGTAAAGTGGTATATATTTTTAATATAGAAAGTGCTCATAAAAAGTCATCAGTAAAAATTCTGACTCCAACAGAAGAAGAAAGGATACAAATTAACAAACTTTATGGAGTGGTCCTATATGCCATTGTGTAAGGAACAGAGGACACAAAGACTATTAAATCATTTCTCCTGCCTTTAGGGAACTTACAGACAAAACACTAGATATTAGTATATAAATTTTAAAATTAACTAAATATCCAAAAGTGAAGGGCTAAGTTAATTAACTTTGTTATAGCCATATTCTTGATATTTTTTAATGAATAGTGTTATGATTAGGCAGAATTTTAGATCATAAAAGCAATTGGTGTTTACCAATAATAGGGATAAAAATCAGGATTCAAAGTTATTGACATAATGTGTTTTACCAGTGGAGAGTACTCATTCCTCTAGTTCTAGCTCCTCATGAAACCAGACTAATAGGATGGGCAGGAACAATGAGTTTGTTTGACCACATATTTCCCACCATATTAGGGCCAAGTAATATTTTATTTAAAGCCTGATTTAAAGACAAGAATTGTCCCAAAGATTTTATGGTTTTTCTGTCAAATGAAACAATTTATTCTGGCCTCTTTATTATCAGGTAACCTGCATTACATTGATGAGGCAGGTGAGAATGGAAACAGCATATATTGTTAGCATCTTTCTTGAGAATGATATAATCCAAAATTACCTAATATCAATTCCCGCATTCTATATTGAAGTTCATATATTATGGATTGTGCTAATTTTACATATGAAAGACAGGGCCTCAAAACAAGATGGTTCACAGGTAAATTCTACTAATCATTCTGGAAAGAAATAATACCAATCTTGTTTAAACACTTCCAAAAAATAGAAGTGGAGGGAACATTACTTAACTCATTCTATGATGCCAACATCACCCCAACACCAAAGCCACATAAAGATGTCACAAGAAAAGAAAACTACAGACCAATCTCTCTAATGAACTTAGATGCTAAAATCTTCAACAAAATACTTGTTAATCAATTTCAACAACACATCAAATGATTTATATTCCATGGCCAAATGGGTTTCATCCTTGGTATGCAAGGATGTTTCAACATAAGAAATCAATCAAGACAAGGTCTGGATCTCTATTAGAAGGACACTAAGCACTATAAGTAAAAAGAAGAAAGTGACACTGAAATTTAGCAGAGGAATTATCAGATATTTTAAACTATCTGGGAAGATTAATAGATCATTTGCATTAAAACATAAAACCAAACAAAACTCATCCACTTGAGAAGATAATATGATTTCCCAGTAGGAAAAAATGAGTAAAATTTAATCATTTTACTGCATATCTGCCTAGTTCATTTAAATGATTTTTGTATATTTAGACTCCTTATGAATCTGAAGCATCATTCCTCTTCAACCTTTGCCTATTATACAATAAGAACAAAACTATGTATTTAAAGTATCTTGTATATACAAAAATAAGAATGTTGATAGTTGTCATTATGTGGAGTGGAGTCAAAAAATTTTTTATGTCTTATTTCTTTATTTTTCCAAAATCTGTAATGAACATTATTAGTTCTGAAAAAAATGATTAAATTTATTTAAGAAAAAGACATGATAACATCTTCCATTAAGTAAAATAAATTTACAGTATTAAATATAGCATAACTCATCACTTAGAACATAAATCTACAGAGCAATGTCATGTAAAAATGTACTATATTGCCCTAAGAAATCTTGAAAATATCAAAAATATATTTTTAACAAAACTGGAAGTATTGACATATAATGAATGTTTTTCATCATGCACAAAATCTTAAACCTGAAGTGAAATGTTCTAAAGTTATGTAATTACACATGGATTTCCTGAAAGAGCAACTCTTCAATGGAAAAGGTGATGCATTTCTCTGCCACCTCATTTTTTTTTCTGGTCCAGAGATTCTTCATGGCATTCTTCATCTCTGCATTTCTCAGAGTATGGATTAAGGGATTCAACATAGGGGTAAAAACAGTGTAAAACACAGTCACAGATTTATCCACGGTTAATGTGGAAGGAGGTCTCACATACATAAAAATGCAGGGGACAAAGAATAAGACCACTGCAGTGAGGTGAGAACCACAGGTAGATAAGGCTTTGCGCCTCCTTCCCTAACTAAGCTTCTTCAGGGAGTGCACAATGACCCCATAGGAGATAAGTAAAAGCATGAAGATGACCACACAGATTGCCCAATCATTGGCAACCATGGTGAGACCAATAATGTAGGTGTCAGTGCAGGCAAATTTTAATAACAATGGCATGGCACAGATAAAGTGGTTGATGACATTAGGACCACAGAAGGGAAGGCCATAAGCCAAGAGAAGCTGACCTACAGCATGCACAAAATCTCCAACCCAAGCCAGCAGGAGCAGTAGAACACACATCCATTGGGTCATGGTTGTCTTATAATGCAAAGGTTTGTAGATGGCCACATAGCTGTCATAGGCCATGACCACCAGAAGTAAAATCCCAGCACCACTAAATAAATGTCCTATAAAAAGCTGAGTCATGTAAGCTTGGAATTAAATGGTTTTCTTCTCATAGAGTAAGTCTATAATCATATTTGGGGTAACTATTGTAGAATAAACATCATCTATGAATGATAAGTATCCAAGAAAGAAGTACATGGGGGCATCCAGGGTTGAGCTGACCACCGCAGTCACAACAATGAGTAGGTTGCCCACCATTGTCACAATGTAGATGAACAAGAACACAACAAACAATATTTTCTGACCCTGGAAGCTCTGAGTTAGTCACAAGGGGACAAATTCAGTCATAGTATTCCTTTGTTCCATATATCTTTCTGTGTATACTTATTTCACAAATCAATGACAAATACACATAAAATAATAATTATGACTAGTGACTCTATGAAATTTTAAGATAATTTGTTTATTTATCCAAGTAGTAAATATTATTTATTATGTTCTAGCACTGTGTGAGAATATAAGGATACAAGGCTGACATAAGAAAATGATCCCTAACATCAGTGATTTTATAGACTATCAGACATATACACATGCACACAACACACACAAATAAGTAATTAGAAACATATATGGGAAAAAGACAGATTCTCAAATAAATGGTGTTCCTAAAACTTATTTTCCATCTAGAAGAAAATAGAATTGTACATATAAATCATACCACATGCAAAAAAATAAAAATGATTTAAGATTTACTATAAAAATAAAGCAATGTTTTCTTTATATTTTCTGTCATGTTGAAAAAACGATGCCTTCCTACAATCTAGATGTGGAAGAATCTCCTAAACAGTTTAAATTTCAAATAGATGTACTTAATTTCAAGATTTTCAAGGATTTTAGGAAAACATACCATAAACAAAGTCAATAAACAAAAGCACTTTGGAGAAAAGATTTATATTTCAGAGGACAATGTTAATATCTAAAACAAAGAGTTCTATCTAACAAGTTAGCAAATAAAAGAAAAATAAAGCAAAAAGGGACAAGGGATATAGATAAGTGATTAAAATAAGAGTTTAACCAAATGGCCAACAAACATGATAGGATGCCAAAATGCATCAATATACAGCAAAATGCAAAAGAAAAAATATATACATATCACATTTTCAGAACAACAAACTTAAAAAATGGTAATTGCAATGACTGGAATAAATTTAGAGAAACAAGCATTCTTTTACATTGTTAGTAAAAATATACATATTTTGATTTTTTGGAATGCAATCTAGCATAAAAATAAAAATACATGTACTATTCATCCCCAAAACTACACTCTTTAGAATCTATCCCATAGAAATTAAAGCACCAGTACATAAGGATATATGCACAGCATATATTTGATGCATTATGTATAATGACATTAACAAAAACAACAACAAAAAAGTGAACGGCAGTCAATATTGAAATGGTTGACTAGATTAAAACATCTATTAAATGGAATATTACCATTTCAAAGAATGCATTACAGCTATACCTGTATTGTTAGAGAAATTCCCACAAGGTACTGTTGAGTAAGAAAGAAATATGCATAAAACTATGTATAATGCAATGTTATTTTTAAAAAATGCCATAAATGCACCAGCTTATAAATGTTTATAAGCATGAGCAAAATATGTAAGGATAAAGTTATAGTTTTGGTTGTAAACATGGATGACACTTATGCTGGTGATGGGTAAGTGTAGGGAATGTATGTCAAAGGATGAACACGATGAAAGAGACAATCTAAGAAAAAAATCAAATTAACCACTTCATAACAACAAAAAACTATATTATAAATGTTATCAATATGTGCCAGCATTACTATCTCTTAAAATAACCCTACTAATGATGCCTAGTTACTTTCTTAAGTTTATATTGACAATTATTTCAATATCTGACCTTATATATTCTGCCCTATCTCCTCTTCACAATAGCTGGATTGTTTGTCTTCCTAACTATGAACAAGTTCTTTGTGCGCTAGATCCCATCCTCTTTATCACTATTAAGAACAAGATCCTGTAATTATCTCCTCCATTTCATATATCAGCAATTTTTTTCTCTAATCATCATTCTTGTGAATTGAAATAACAGCTTCCTTACATACATATAAACTTGTATCTTGAAAGTCACTCATTCAAGTTATCTGTATGCTACACAATCTTATTTATTAATGAAAAATGATGCTTACTTTGATTGATCTCATCATGAAATTTATAAATATCTGCCTATTAAAATATACTCCATATAGTTACACTTAAAATTAGCTTCCTAAGAATGCTGATGTTAGAGAAGGTAAATTCACTCTGTATCTTCAAAACATGAAAATATCCAAAAGGGCATTATAGAAATGATTCAATTCCCAAATATTTTGTCAATTACAAAGGATCCCTAATAGAGTTTACTATCAGAATCACTAAAGAGAACTTTTAAATGACTATAACTTGCCAAATAACACCATCAATGTACTCTTACAAAATGTAAAGTCTAAATCCATTTCTTATGTATAAATATACTTCGTGGGTTACCTGCATAATGAGACCCAATCCAACTTCTGTATTGTGGTGCCTTCTTCTGTGAAATAAAAGATAATAGTTTCATGCAGTGATGACATCTCTGTAGACACAGAGAGCAAGGTATCACATGCACCATCACTAGAACTTGAAATGTTTCCATGTGACCAACTCTTTGTATGCTTGCCGTAAGTTTTTGTCATCTCTGTGATTCAGAAAATAGTTACCTTTTAAATAAAGGAATTTTTTATATGAATATCAAGAATGCTGTTTAACCTAAAGAAGTCTGAATCCTGATTGTAAACAAAGAGACTCAAAATTCCCAGTGCTGGCAGAATTTGTCCCCAAAACAAACAGATGTTAAATCAACATTATCAGGTTAAAAAATTCACAATTGTGCATTACATAAATAAACATTTTGCAGTTTATGTTTGCAAAGTGAAATTGTGAAAGAGCATTTTGATTCTCATTTACTGGCCTGACTTCATTCAGCATAATTGAACTTTTGTTTGCCTGAAGGATGGAGAATAACCTCATGTCCATATTTTATAATGCTTTTGACTCCATCATTTCAGTTCCTAAACAGAAATGTAAATATTCATACACATCTGTGGAAACCTATGTACATTTGAACTACAGCACATATTTTTGAGTCATTCAATTGGTACATCTCCAAGGGTGATTCTTCTTTAATTAAATTCACTGGGATCTTAATCATAATTCTGTGAGTAGATTCTGTATCTCCAGAGATCCCATAAGAATATTCACCAATGTAGAACATAATTTAGACGTCCATATAATCTGGGGAGTAAATCATAAAGGCATTGAGATCAACTCATCAAAGGGGAAGAGCCCAATCTGTACAAAATTTGAATATGTAAAAATGCCTTTTTGAAATCATGACCTTCAAAAATGGCAAATGTAATGTGTATGTAAATTGAAACTATACTTTTAAAGATCACCTTTAAACTCATTTTTAAGAATGATGAAAGTTCATCATAGTAAGTCATTGAAAGTTTGAATCAAATGCAGATATAGCAGTGTTACCCCTCCAGCAATAAGAAAGTTTCAGACAGGTAAA
>JAQZBX010028478.1:0-22012 GCA_029593785.1 Cabassous unicinctus | reverse complement strand
GCATCCTAGTCCCCAATAACAATTAATCAGGAATCCATTTGATGTTTTTCTGAGTTCTACTTTTTATAGGTATGTCAAAAAATACAGTAAGTTTTTATATTAAGTCCCCCATTATACAGTATAAAGCCCAGTGCCTTGCTAAGTAAAGAGCCAAAAAGAATTAACATAAGTTTTAAACTCTGTACCTAACATAAAATTGCCTAGGTAAAAACCTTTGTCTCTTCTTGCTTTTAGATTATAAACTCCCAAAGGTTAAGGATCATTCCTGCCTTGATATTTATAAAAGCCTCGCACAGGACAAACCTGAGGTAAGGAGATTCCTTACTTGATGCTTCCTATTTGTGGCAGATTTTAATTTCCAAAGATGGCTAAAACAGTATCTCCCATCCTACATGCACATCTACAGTGTCACCTTAACTGTCTTCCCGTAAAGAGGTCAAAGTCACTTTTAACCAACAGAATGAGGTGGAAGTGACACTACTTCATTTCTGAGGCTAGTTCAGAAAAGGTAGTGGACCTTTTTGTCTTGCTCACTGGAATACTCACGCTTGAAGCCTTCAGTCGCCATGTATGCAGTCCAACTCCCCCTGAGGTTGGCATGCTGAGAGATAGCCCAAACAACTCCAAGTGGAGAGATCACATGGAGAAGGCCTGAGACTACTTGGAGAAAGATGCCCAGCCACCCCAGCTTCTTTGCATCCTTCCTCTTCTTTAAGCCTCCCTCCACACTGTTTCTGCACTAGTCCCTATCTAACTCCAACCACCTGAAAGACCCCAAGCCAGAAGCACCTAACCAAGCCGTTCTAGAATTCCTGATCACAGAAATTGAAAGAGGTAAACAACTGCTGTTTTAAGTTTGGGGTGATTTATTGTGCAACACAGACTACAGGAACTGATCTTAATTGGGGGGGGGAGGTAATAAAAACCTGAAACATGTATTGACCTTAGGATCAGATGGTAGACAGAATCTAGAAAGGCCTTGAGGAGACTGGTAGTGAAGCTCAGAAGGACCATGAAAAGAATGTTCATGGAAACCTAAAGGGCTTTGAGAATGTTATTGATGAGGGCCTAAAGGACAGCGAGGAAAATATTGTTGGAAATTGAAAGACCCTTCTTTTGACTGAAAATTTAATAAAACTGCCATCTGCAGTGACATAGAAGATAAGACAATGTACCTAATAAATGACGATCTAGGCAGTGTTAAAGGTGCTGCCTGGCTTTGCTTAGTAAAATGAGAGAGGAGAAAGACAATCTTAAAAAAATGAACTATTTAGTTTGAGTGGAATTTGGAGGGAATGTAAAATGCCAGCCAAGAATTCTTTAATTAAGAAATTATTTATGAGCATATATCAAATCCTGGGTGGGGCTATAAGATCCTTTGTTAAGATCTCCAAAAGCTCTAAGGTAATGCTTCTTAGAACCTTTCAGATAGGCAAAAGGCTTTCTCCAGATCTTAATGATATGTCCCATAGAAACCCTATTGTTAAAAGACACAGAATATGGGTCTTAAAGGTGTTGCCTCACAGCAACCTCACAGGGAACTCAAGATAGAGAAGGGCATGTCTCAGAGAGAACTCAGAGGTATGCCTTTGATCTAATGGAGTGGATTGTTTTAAAATGAGAAGACAGAAAACCCATACAATTTTTAAAGAAATTATGACAGTTTGCATTTAAAGAAACAGAGACAGTATGAAATGAAAAGAAGCCTCTGGACCAGGGGTCAGCAAATCAGGGCCTGTGAACCAAACCCAGCCCACCACCTATTTTTGAAATATGAATTTTACTGGATTACAGTAGTCATGCTCATTTGTTTATATATTGTCTATAGTTGCTTTCATGCTATGACAGCAGAGCTGAGTAGCTGCAACAGAAACCCTTATGGCCCACAAAGCCTAGAATATTTATTATGTGGCTCTTTTACAGAAAGAGTTTGCTGACCCCTGCTCTGGACTCTCAACCTTTTATGGGCAGCAAGCAAGCTAAGAAGGCTACTTAGTTGCAAACACAGGTTATCTCTTATAGAAAAGAAGTATGACTCAGAGAGCATAGCCAGGAGCCTAAAAGGCAGTGCCAAGAGCTCAGAACAAGAGCCAAGAGCTTCAGAGAACTTCCAGAGAGCAGAACTGAGTCCTAATCAAGAATCTGTCAACATGTAAGTGGCTGGATTTCAGAACTGTTATGGATCCATGACTGCAGTGTACATCCATTTTCTCTCTTTTTGAACAAGTTTGTCTAAAGTCATTATCCTGTGTTTATCTCACCATTGTATGCTGGGTGTTTCGATGACAGATAACTTATCTCTTTAATTCACAGGTTTTCAGAGCAATACTTAAAGAACTATACTTGAAGAGTTGTACTCCTGGAACCACTTCTAAAAAGAGCCTCATCCACAACTGGACCAGATTTATACTTTGAGCTGATGCCACAGAAGTCTTGGAGCAAAGGGGCGAGTGTATTTTCCACATGGAAGGCATTGTTGTGGCCAGAGGGCTGACTGTAACAGATTGTACTTTTCAAGAATGGCTTCAACAGTATCTTCTATTTCACTTAGTCATTTATAACATGGCCTTAACCACTCTCTCCAGAGATGGGGGGGGGCGGTCTATATCCCTTTTCCTTGAATCTGGGCAAGCTTGTGATTTGCTTTTGACTGAAAGATGAAGTAGAAGTAATGCTACATGACTTCCATAACTAGAACAGAAAAAGTTATGTAGCTTCTACCTTGCTTGCTGAAATAATTCCCCTTGAAGTCTTCAGTCACTATGTAAGCAGTCCAATTCCTTAAGGCTACCACAGTACATGCAAACAGACTATATGGAGCAATCCTGAGACTACATGACGTGATACCAGGCCAGGCCCAGCCATCCATCACCACTCCCCTATTCTTTCAGCTCCAGATACCATCTGATCACAACCACATAAAAGACCCCAAGCTAAAACTTCCCAGCCAAGCCCTTCCTGAATTCCTGACCCAGAGAGAAATCACAAATTGAAAGAAATAATAAAATGACTTGCTATTTTAAGCCACTAAGCCTGAGATGATTTGTTATGCAGAAACATCTACTCTGAAACATCTGTCAACTTTGGCCTTTCACTCATTTTTCTAAGTTTACTAAACCTTCTTTGTGTAAGGTATTGAGATTTATTTAACCTGTTTTATTCTCTTGACCCAGTTTTTATTTTTCTGCTCTAAACTGGAACAACCTTATTAATATCAAGAAAACATGCATTGTTTTCAAATTCATAAATTTAAGTCTGTTTTCCAGCCGTGAAAGAACATTATCACTGACAAATACTACATTTTGAAGAGCATTCCATAAATTTTTAAAAATAATTTTGATATATCTCGGATCTTTTTTCCATTAAATAATTCTTTACCTATTCTAAAGCTGTTCAAATCAACAATCTCACATATTTCAATATTTAACATATAGGGTTAGGAGCATCATGTACATTCAAATCCCAAAAATCCCTATAAGTAACTCAGATCCTGATACACTTTAACTGGCAGATACCTCACTTTTATTTTTGAGCAGTTGATGGAAGTTCTGGAATCAGCATCTTCTGTATACATAAATACTCAAATCCTGAACTCTCCAATCAAAGGCTCCACTGTAATGCCAATGTAGTTAAACAAAATAAGTATTTTTATAGCACATTTCACTGTAATTATGTGGTAAAGACAGAAGGAGGGCTTTATTTAAGTTTGTGGGGGTCCAATAAAAAAAAAAAAAAAGGAAGAAAGGCTAAAACAACTATAAGAAAATAGAAAGTTTTCCATTTGTTAATAACTTTTTTTTAACTATATCATTCCCAACTTGAAAAATTAGTCAATAACTGTAATTACCATATTATAAGCTGAATGGGCAGCCTGAGATATTTCAAGTATTTAACTTTCTAAAAGCATCCTATATTTTCCATATAAAACTGCACCATCCACTTAGAGCAAAACATTTTACCCTTAATCCCCTATAAAAACTCACCCTTAAGTTTTTAAAGGGGAAGAGAAGAAGGGCTCAATTTCAGCTTATAATAACAATGACAATCTTGATGTTGGACATTTCCTATATTACGGGATTCTGGAGGATCAATGGCCCAATAAAATGAGATCCACCGAAAATCTCCCCAAATATCCTCAATTCTTAAGAAATGTCCTGGCATCCTGATTGTGATTGTGATTAATTAGGTTAGTAATTCTAAAGGTAAAGCTCATGCTAGCGACTTTTCGTCTCTCCAGCAAGCTTCCACCACCTTACCAATACATAGTGTATTTACTGCTATTCTTCTTACCACGGTTTCTGACCTGTCAACCTGAGTGCCAGATCGAGCAATAATGCAGGTACTGTATGTCTGACACCCTTCCAATAATGAAGCAATAGGTTGTTGGAATACAACTTAATATTGGGGCGCCTGAATACTTGGTTTAAAGGATTCATCTTGAAGGAATGATTTAGATAATATCCTGTAGGGAAAATAAGCGTCAAAGCATTTTGAATATTACTTATTATTCAGAAAAATACCCTAAGTTAGACCTAGAATTCAAGACATGACAATAATTAATCATCCAAACTTTAGAAAAAATTAAAGTGACTTACAAGGCTACCTTTTCTTTTCTGACAAAGTCTTAAACTCAAAAGTCTTCTCATTCACAAAAGGCCATTAAGCCTTATTATAAGCATAAACAAAAACAAAGTTAATCAATATGCATTTTAGTGTAAGCATGGGTTGTTCAACAGTCAGAGGAACAGATAAGACAGAGCTAGTCACCATTACCTTGGGCTTCTTCCAGTCATCCTGAGGTAGATATCATACAGGAATGCTGGGGCCTTATGGCTTACAGCAATCCAGTAATGATATAAAAGGTGATTGGAGGTTAGATTTACATTGGGCCGTCTGAAGGCCTGTTCGAGAGGATTCCTCTTGAAAGTGGAAATTACATGGTATTCTGAAGAAGAAAAGTTGTGTAACAGCTTTGATAATAACCATGTAATGAAATTTTGAAAAAAAAAAAAAAAAAATCATGTTTTTACAATGCAAAATATTTTACCAAAGATGTCAGAGTTGGCTCATTGAAAAACTTTTCTACTCTCTATAGTAGCTAAAAGAATATGGATTATTAGACTGCTGAACTCAGGTGGTTTTATAACTACCACTATTTGTGAATTTTAAGTAGATGAATGAATTTTTGCTAAAATTGACTATTAAAATCCTTTTAATGTTTTACCTATGTCAGTTTACAATGTCACTTTCTATAATTCACCTCTCACGATAGCTTCTTTCTTTCTGTTCCTCTTTCCAGACTTTTATTACTGTACTTACTTAAAAAAGAAAAGGAAAATCATCATCCTTTGCTTATGAATGATTAAGTTGCTCAAAGTAACATATATCAACAAGCTTAAAACAACCCAAAATTAACTTCTGTTGTGATTTATTTAGGTTATGCAAAGTCAACACTTACTCAAACTTAATTTCATCCATGTTAATACTTTAATGGAATTGTATATTGAGATACTCACTAAAAAATAATGCTCAATATGATTTTTATTAAGCTTTACAAGGCAATGAAAAATTATCAAAAACCTATCTCATTTAAAGTGTTTCAAATATTCTTATAAAAATACTACATTAAATAATCATAAAATTAGAATCACCCTAGATCCTAGTTTCTTCTTATATGCTCTAAAAGTCAATCTTTAAGTTGAAATTAAAATGCCACAGAATAACCCTAAGTAGACTGACATACAAAATCAAAATTGTTCTGCAAGATAATAAAAATGGCTCAATTAAAGATAAAATAATACCTAATATTATTGAATCAATATATAAATATATTTTATTTTAAATTTCAAATCATCAATTTAAAAGTGATTTAATTTCAACAGGCTTTAAAGTTATACTATTCCTATTTTAAAACTAATAACAGGATATACACTACTCACTGTGAATGTGTGAGTTTAAATAGATTAATAAAGAGAAAATATCCTTTACTTATTACCACACTTGGGGCCACTTGCTATCTCCTGGGATATACCAACTCTTGTAGTTGGAAGTGATATTGCCTATAGATAAGCAGTATCAGGACTGAAAGAGCCCATGAGAGAGGGGTAAAAAACATAGTTTTCATGCCACAGGTATCTATGAAGCTTGCTGCAGATGGCAGCAAGAAAAAGTAAGGGGCAGAAAAGGATGGAGTGGAGTGGGAAAATACAGCAGCATATTTTTTAACTTGTGAAACATTATTAAGGATCACAAGGCAATATTGGTAGATATTATTTCCAAGATGACAATTAAAGTAAGAACAAATTGGTAACTCAGTGGCCTTAATGCCTCATGGGCTATTCTAACACATAAACTCAGTAAACATTTTAAGTTCTTTAAGATTTATTCTAACATTCAAAACATAGGTAAAATCATACCAACTTCACCCCAATGGAAAGGATTAGTGCTGCCTGTTGTGCAATTATACACCATGATGTTTCTTGGTCTGCAAAGACAAAGATCAAAGCAATGGAACATAAAACGAGGCCAAACTTATCCAATCTAAATCATAGATCAAGTAGGAAGAAATGAGGATGATGGATATCTTTTCTATACTAATTATTTGTAAATTTATCCTTAAAGGATTAATTTTTATGTTTGAATGACTATACTCCCTTTCTCCCCCTACCAAAAGCATTACTCATGAAAAAACACAGACTTTTTTTTTCTCCCATTTTTCTTACTTGCAATGGAAGGATTGCTTGTTTTTAAATGTAAGAAAAACAACAACAAATGATCTTGGCTCCTATCTCCCATCCATTTTTGGAGGCTCTTATTGAAAAAACAATTACAGACTGAATTCCTGTTTGCCAAAAACAATATACTCATATAATCACATCCCTCTTTCTTTAGGATATAAAATATTGACTTTAAAATAAGGGCAGGTTATTAGTTAGAAAAAATAAAGCTGTTGGCAAGTTTATAGTTTAATTTTTATCTGTAAATGCTGCTATTCCCTTTCAAAAGAAGGATACCCATAGGTTGACTAAAGCTGCTCTAGTGTGCCATGTTTGACATATGTAAACCAAACTCTGTGAATCTCAGCTGTTTATATATGCCAAGTTTATAAGTAGTTTTAGTTCAGACAAAAAAAATAAATCCTTGAGGATTGAAGGGCTTTTTTTCCCTGTTTAATTCCTAATAGACTTGTTTATCCTGTAGGTAGTACATGAGAATTAATGTTAATTATTATTACATTGATGGGACTATATTGCCTATGATATACCAACTCGTTAGAAGTGATACTGCCTATATATATTGGTACGGCAATATCAAGACCAAGGGATTTGTTAACATTAGTTAGTATCTCTGTTTTCCCTTCTCAGTTACTATATATTTAAAAGCGACATTGTCACCTCATATACCTATTAACTCCGGAATACCAGGCTGCCGCAAGACTCGTGTTGACAACTACATCTACAGGAACAAGATCTGCAAGGGCATTGTTGGAGGCACGCATTGTTCGAAGAATTCCTTTCCCTGCCTTTGTTGAAATTAAAAACAACACCTTAAGATATATAAGCCAGAGTGTGTTGTGTATATATTATATATATATAAAGATATACAGAAAACAGAAAAAAATATATATATAACATTAAATAAATCAAAAGGTTTACTTACCGCAATAAAGAGACCACTTGGTCCATTAAAGTTATCAATCCATCCCTAATACCAAAAATTAAAAAAAAAAGGGAGGGGGAGCTTAGAAATATTATGGCACTACAGATATATTATTTGAAATCTACAACCTCAAATAAATATTTGGTAGTTTTTCTCTAAAAACTAGAAAAATAAGACTAGATTCAGGCCAGAATATTTCTCCCAGTCCCATATAGAAGCAATCTTCCTTTGGGATCGCAAAAAACTAGGTAAAAACTTTTTCAAAGGGTTACCTACTCTTCCATTAGCTCTCTGAAAAGAGAGTTTAAATAAAAGGAGTTTATACTTATTAAATACTTTTGCTAAGTTAAGCTGGTACAAGCTTGATTTTGTACTATTTACTGATGCAACATCATAAGATTAGGGGGAAATAGTATCCTCAAAACTACTAAATAATAGGAAAACAGAATACTTGGCAAAGCAACTAAAAGAGAAGCTATCACTTACTACCACTAGAGAAAACTGGGTTTTCTACTAAATTAATTTACCTATTGGCTTATATCTCTGCTTTCTCTTATTCCAGGGATTCACAAATACCATTATGCCCTGTTTTTTTTAAAATAACAAGTTATCATAGCAATCTCTTATATCTTTATTAACTTGTGATCTATACTGGGAGGGTCTACCTCTTGGAGGGCTTGCCTCTTTTGGTACTAAAAAAGCAAATGAAATAAAGTAAGACTCGCAATATTCTCACCTCTATTTCCTTCACCTTTGCAAGGGAAACTAATGAGCAAATAACCTTAAAGGCCAACAAATTCACAAAGAAAATTCATAAGGCTTGGTCTCCTTTGACTTGAGATAATTTCTTTGATTTACCTTTCAAGTAGGATTTTTTAAATGTTGGTCTTAATTTTTACACATCCAGCATTACATTCAAAACAAAAGTACTAATATCTCTTTCTACAAAACGAAAACAGCTTTGCCATAGTGAGCCATGTTCAGTAAATAATACTTACTCTTAAACAACTGCCAATTCTCTGACCCAAAATTATGACTTAAAATCCCCAAATCCAATTACTCACAAAGACTTTGAAACAACTTACTGGAAAAGGTTCTTTCCAACTGGCACCAACAATTGATGGCCTTACAATTGCCACATTTAGCTTTGCTCCTTCTTGTTGTACAACATATTCTGCCAATGCTTTCGTGTATATGTATGTATTAGGTCTGTCTCCTATCAATTTTGGGGTGATATCATTTACTAGGCCATCATCCATCCACCTGGTAAACAAAGAAAAGTATTTCCAAAGGTTTAATAAAAGATTAAAAAAAAAACAAAAAACATTTAACTACTCTTTGCACATTCAAATATATCTGCTGCTTTGAATCAAATGGTTTGATAACTTGTATTTCTTTTTTAAAAAGTCTTATTTTCATTAAACATCAACTACAGGTCCACAATCCATTATCTGCAAATTTTATATACAAAAAAGCTTGGAAAACTGAGAGTCCTTTCATAAATCACACGGTAGATAGCAAAACCTGACCTGAACTGCTTTATTTTTTTTTAATACCACTTAGTGTAAATACTCATACATTTCATATGTGTTTCATCAAGGATGCTACCCCATACTTAGTTGTAGTTAGTTCATATTACATAGTACATATATTTCCTTCTTAAAGTCCAAAAAAATTCCAAAACACAAGTGGACCCAAGGGTTTCAGATTAGGAATTATAGATCTGTATATAACCAAAGAGAATAATATGTAAATTATACACACATGCAATTAATATACATTTATAATTAATATGAAGGTCCAGTAATTTTAATATTGAAGGTAAAGCACTGAAAATTATATGTTCTACTAGTGAGAATGACAAAATACTAGAGTAAACAATAATTGAACCATCCTATAAAAATTTCACTAGTGACCTACTATGAAGTCACAAAATTCCTCCAAATCTCTCAGCGCCTCCAAAGAAAAGGTCCACTCTTCTCATATGTAAAAGGAGGGTGATATACTGATACCTCTAATCTAAATTTCTAATGCCAATGTTATGTACTTGCCTTCCAATACTTCTCCTTATTGTCTATAATACTATGCATACAAGTAGAATCAATACACTATCACATGCTGATACACACACTAACTGATGAGGAAGCACATAACGGAGATTACTGAGATAAATGTTCACTCTACAACCTGAATATGGAAGGACATTTTGTGTGTGAAAGGAAAAGAACACTAAGTTAAAGGGAAGTTGCTACCCAACTTAGGAAAAATTCCACAGTAGACGAAAGGGTAAATGATGAATTAAACGTAAACAAATAAGTTTAATAAGACTTTAGCCAGTAAGTCTTATCATTGGAGTGAGTTTACACTCTGATTGCTTCCCCAGAGTCATCAGTCAGATAGCCTTGTATGCTTATTTTAGGAGAAACCTGGGAGAAGGATCTATGAACACTATGTAACACTCCTGGGAAGAAGAGAATTCAACTGGGAAGGTGGGGAGTTGGGGGATGGGAGGTGGTAACTAAGGAGTTGAAAGTAGATAGAATCTCTGGGAAGAAAGAATAATAGGAGACAGAGAATAAAGAAGGAAAAAGCCCATAGGGATATTATATGAGGATTATCGAATATGTAAAGATATGATGGATTCTAGGACGTTCCTAAAATTGCAATCTATTAAAAGAAAAAAGGTCCCCATTTATTTATTTTTTGTCTGATCCTTTTGTTTGTTTGTCCCACTTGGTAAGAACACAGGCTAAAGCAAATGAGAACTGAGCCTTGGTATAAGCATCCTTCAATGTATCCATCAAATACATTTCACAAATATAATATTTTAATATAATAATAACTGAGAGGATCCTAGTCCTCAGAAAGATAAAACAACAATACAATGAAGAAGTATGAATTCAAGGACCATGATTCTTCTGATTCCCTTGTAATTAAAGACCGCTCTATAGACATACTCCATTGGGTGATAAACAGACAAGGATAATCCTAGAATAAATTAGAACCTTGCTATTAAACAGGCAGTATTGGTCTCTATGAGTATTAGGTACTTCTTGGTCACTAAGATTGATTCCCTGGAAAATAAAGCCCTTAATATCATAAGTGAATTGTTCAGAGGCCTTCCTCCAGGTTTCCAACCATCACACCAGGTCAAAGTGAAAGCCCATTGATTTCATCAAGAGCCATTTATTAATTCAATCTATACAATAAAAAGAATATAGTACTCAATAATTTACTGAATAAAGGAAGAAATAAATGCATGCATGTGTGTGTATGTGTGTGCATGTGATGTGTACAGAGAGAAAGAGAAAGAGACTGAGAGAGAGAGAGAGAGAGAGAGAGAGAGAAACTGAGCTAGACTAAGAGATACATATAAATAGATAAACCTGGATCCAAAATTTGGGGATCAAAGCAAATGTATATAAATTTTAAACCAACATACTCTAGAGAATCAATCAGCTTCTTGGGATCCACAGGAGGTGGATAGACTACTTCATCAATATGTTTTCTATTGCAGTATGCATATGCTGTTGAAACATGCATGAACACTTCCAGATTCCTCATTTGTTGTGCAAGGAGAATAAGCTGTCTTGTAGCAATCACATTTAACTGAACAGCATCTCTGTAAAAGAAAAAGTGACAATGAAAAGTTGGAAGGTTATGTCATTTAATCTACCTGCTAAAAAATCTTATTTCTTTTAGAGAGGTACAGACAGACAAATTGTTGTTTCTTAACAACTGATCCTTTAGCTCTGGTTTTGAGTATTTTATTTCAATATTACTCTATCAGCTAGGTTTAAAATTTTTTCTGATGTAGGATTTTAAACATGAAAGTACAAATTTAAAAGTTAAAATTAACCAAAGATAAACATGAATAATTTCAGTCTTCCACTTTTGTGCATATATTATGAAGACATACTAGACATTTTTTTTTTTTGGTTATTGATTTTTAAAGAAATAACCTTTCATGATATGCATGTGCCACAAGGAGAAGACATTATTATGGTTAAGTAATTTTAAAATGCTATGGCAGAGTCATCAGTAAGGGTAAAACAGTCTAAGAAAATCTAGAAACATTAAATTATATAAACATATAACCAAGCAAGAGTAAGTTTTTTAAAAATTTTCAAGCAAATTAATCCATCAAACACATCTTTAAGACTATCTTACAAAATTCAAAGTGATATTATAATAAAACTGATACATTTGTCACAGTAAGTATAAGCAAGATCCCAAACTGATCTATATATTCCCTTCTTGGAATTTATTCAAAGTAAATAATATCACAAAAGCAAAAGTATGTATGCAAAAATATAATCAACGAAAAGCATCATCTAATAATAGCAAAAGCCTAAAGAGCCCAAATATTCACTACAAACAGAATGGTTTAATAAAGTGGGCATTTTATCACAATGAAAGATTACACCATTAAAATAATTGTAAGACAATAAAAACACAGAAAATCTATATGAACAATACAAAATAAACACACATTATGATGTGAAGTACGATTAAGAACAAGGCTCTAGAATCAGACCTGGGTTCAAATCCTGACTTGGCCTCTTAGCTAGGACAAGGTGACCTTGGGTAATGTTATTTAAAGTACTCAGGCCTATTTCTCCACCTGTAAATGGGAAAAATAATGGAATCTACCTACTAGAATTTGCATAAAATTAAAAGAAATAAATAACTTGTAACCATTTAGCATTATTCCTGATAAAAGTCCTGAAACAGGTGGTTACGATAGTGAGATGGTGGAACGCTTTTACTTTCTATTAAAATTTTCTTCACAGTCTATTCTTTTAAAAAAGAGAGAAAGATTGAAATACTTAAGATCAATAATACTGTGATAAAACTAGTAACGTAATATGCTGTCAGTGACACTATAAACTGATACAACTGATCTGAAAGACATCAGGACAGAGTACTAGGAATTACAGAAATGATACAGTGATTAAAGCACTGAAATTAATAGAGGAAAACGTGTTCTAACCTTAATTTTACAAAAGAAGGAAATTAAAATTCCCTAAGCAAGCTAAACTAAGTGAACATTACATAAATTGTGATATATCAACATGATGGCATACAATAAAATCACTAAAATTATAATGATGAAAAAATTTTGAAATATGGAATTGTTTCTATATTAGGTTAAAAAAGCAAAATTAGAAATTCTATGTTAATAATTGAGAACATATGCTCAAAGATAGACTAAAAAATATTTTTAACGAATAGTTGTATTTTTCAAAATTTTTATATTTTCAGTATTTAGGAAGGAAAAAAATCCAACTATTCTTTAAAAGGCTAGGATATTACAAAGATAGAATTCTGACCACTTGACTCTAAAGCAGTGCTTTCATGACTATCATAGTTTCAAAACAATGAGGATGGGGAGGATACTGTTTTAAGAGAAGTATACAGAGAATATTCTATTACAGGTTCCTGAGGACAAGACATCTAGTTCTGGGTCAAGGAATCGCTCAGAGAAAAAAACACCTGTGTCTTATTTTTCCTCTTAATTTAATAGTATCTGAGAACCTATGAAAACATACTAGAAGGAAAAAAAATTTTAATGAAATAATTGGGTTGGGGTATTACAATAAAAAATATATCTCTTTTTCCTTCTTATTTTCAATCAGAGGGGGGAAAAATCTGTTCAAATGGAAATTCAGCAAGACATTTCACAGAGAGGATACAGTGCACTAGATTGTCAGGGCATGTGCTATTTTCTTTTGGGTTTGCAAAACAATGGAGATAGGGAGGGTAATGTTTTGGGAAAAGTACACAAAAGATATTCTGTTACAGGTTCCTGAGGATGGTGACACAGTTTCTGGGTCACTGTAAATAGATGAACACTCCTGTGCTCTGCTTCCCCACCCCCCACCCCTACCCCACCTACCCCACCCCTACCATTTGTACCTGAGAGCTCAAACCTGAAGCCAGGTTTGTGCCCAAATAAGTAACTTAGTATCTCTGTCAGGCTAGTTAACCTCATTCTATTTTAACCTCAATCCAATTTCTACTCCACTGAACTTCAAGCTGAGACCCTGACATGTTATATGTCAGAAAGCATTTGGTACTAAAGAAAAATAAGGTTCTCATTATGTATTGGTTATAAAGAGTCATAAATGCATCTTAAATAAGATTAGTCGGGGTAGGGATACAAAAGGAGCAAAGTTTTGTAATTATCATTAATATAGACATAGAATCTATTTCAAAAGAAAAGAAGACTCAACTTGAATTGCCAATAATTTTCTCATTCCCCTGTCTTCTATAAGACATCTTAAGTTCTTAAAATCTATGTTAATAACACTTCTAGGACCTCAAACCAGGGCTCTCAACTGGCTCAACAGATATCTGGGAGCTTGTTTAAAATGCAGATTCCTATACCTCATTCTCGGACATTTTTTCATATGCCTGAATTGAGGCCCGGGAAACTACATTTTAAATATGTTCCCCAGGTGATTCTGATACAAATAGTTCTCCCTCCCTCCTTCCTCTACCTCTGAGAAAACAGTGCCTAAATGAAATCTCAATGCTATTGCTGCTTTTTAATTTTTCCCCTTTAATCAAAATATAGATACAGATGTCCAGAGACCAATGAATCAATCTGAGGGTAGGGGGAACAGGCATCTGTAACTAAAAAATCTCTCCAAAGCTGATTCTGAGAGTAGTGATTCTATAAGGTCCAACAACAACTAAATCATGCCTAAGGCTCTTATTGAAAATAAGGATTCCTAAGTATTATCATATAACTAGAGGGTCAGAATTAGGCAAGTGCAGCCCAGTAATATACATTTTTAACACATTTTCCAATAATTCTTAAGAATAACAAAACATTCTAAAACTTGAGAATCAATGCCCTTAAAACAATACTATCAGCCCCATTCTACTTTCACTTCCATTACTTAGGTAACTCCCTTCATATGACCCTCAATATCATTTTCCTCTCACCTTTTGGTGGTATTTCTTTATAAGTCCTATTCTCGATATCAATTATTTTCCCACCTCAAGATTTAACATATCTGAAGCCAAATGAGACTTTCTTTCCTCACAACTCTCACAGTATTTAATATAGATCCTTTAGTAATTCCTAATTTTCTATCCTCTATTATGGTTATTTAAGCATATCCTATCTCCTCTATTAGACTACATGGACTTTGGAGAATAGGAAATTGTGTGCAATTTATCTTGGTTTCTCCCCAAAATACTGGGCATAGTGTTAAGAGTAAAATCTGGATTTTTCTCTCCTGGTAGTTAAGGCTTTGTACCATTTTTTATTTGTGGGTTGACTTAAAAAGTGGTTGTAAAAGAGTAATTGTTTTATAAGTAGTTAGTATAAGCCAACCTATAGTATTTAGAATTTCTGGCCCAAATCTAATGTTGTTCTATCACCAGTTAGAAGTCAACATATGTTGAAATTGCTTCACAGAAAACAATAATTTCAAGTAATACTAAGGCTAGGTCAGTGAACATGCAAGGAAGAGAAGAAGAATTCCGTATCAACCTCTTCCACAACTGTATCTCTAGTAAAAGAATAATAAAGAAATTTCCCTTTCATTAATGGCTTGCTTACCCAGAGAAGAACAGAAAGAAGGAGAAGTTCCCTGAAAATACTTTGGTCCTCCTCATAAAGATTGCTTTGATGAGTTTTGCCCTAATTAATAATGCCTGTTAGCAAACCAAAAGCATTTAATTTCCCTTTTAAGCCAGTGGGGACTGTAACGAAATTAGCCAGTATCTATATACATATTTTCTTGAAACCATGCTGTTTCATAAGGCTGTATGAACTCTTTCTTTTGTTATGAAGGAAAAAATGAAAGCCAGAATTAACAGGGAAAATAGTCATTAGATTAGGGGTACTTAACCTTTTTTGTTCCACAGACCTCTTTACCAGTCAGGTGAAAACCATGGATCCCTTGCTAAGTCCACATTGTACTGCGTATTATTTAAAAAATAAATCACATCTGCACCAACATATCCCTACAAGAATAATGTTTTTTTATTTCAATTCAAGTTCACTGACCCCTGGTTAAGAACCCCTGCATTAGAATGACTATTTCATAGTAAGGAATTTCAAAAACACTAAAACTTACGGATCATACATAATCTTAGAAATATTATTTTAAAATGAATTGCTAGAACTATATGCAAAAATATGTACACACAAGGAAAAACATTTTAACTTAAAAAAACAAAGGAGTGTTGTTAGTTGATAAGGATATAAATTCAAAATTTCTTTTAAGTGTTGCTTTTAAAAATAATTTCAAAAAGTTATTTTCTTACATCTTTTTTAAAGGATTAATACTTGTTCACTGTGTAAAAAATAATACACAGGGAAGCGGGTGTGGCTCAGTGGATAGAGCCTCCGTTTACCATATGGGAGGCCCGGGTTCGCGTCCCGAGGCCTCCTTGTGAGGGCACGCCGGCCTGGGCGGTGCGGTGGGCTGATGCAGCAACCTCACGGCAGGAAGCGGGTGTGACGCAATGGATAGAGCACCCGTTTACCATGAGAGGCCCTGGGTTCGCCTCCTTGTGAGGGCAGGCCGGCTCGCGCGGCGCCCTGGGCTGGTGCGGCAGGACCTCACAGCAAGGGGGAGATAAGCGGACACGGAGAGGACACGCAGCAAATGGACACAGCAGCACGGGCAGCAAGGGGGGGATAAAAAAAATAAAAAATAAATAAATAAAAAAAACCCTGCTATAATGCTTTGGCACTGAACTGCCACCTTATATAATATCATTTAAGGTTTACAGTTCTTTATTAGATACAGCTAATAGATAATCTTAAAACCTTTTGTAATCAGAACTTAAATCAAGAACATTTTAAGGAGAAGGCCTTTAAGTAGTCTGAAATCTAAAAAAAAGTCTGCCCCATTTTAATTGGCATGAAACCACACAATTAGGGTAACATTATAAAAATTATATTTTGGGGAGTATCATCAAAAAGAATGCTCTAACTTAAGCATCATTATTTTAAAATGCATATTCATTAGGTTCTTTTAAATAGTAAACATTTAACATGCTTTTTCTTGAAAAAGGCATCTTAAAGTCAGTCCAAATAATTTTTTAAATTAAACCTATTGTCCTGCCTCTAAACCTGCTACCAAAGTTTTAAAACAAAAATAGGTTGTTTTATCTATCCTGCAAAACCTGAGCCTAATTCTGTATAATTTTCAGAAGAAAATGATATGGAGTAGAAAAATAAAGCTTCTGGAATATATGCTTCTGAAAGAATGAAAGGAGGAAGAAATATACACTATTAGCTGAAGACATATTCCTAAGAATCTTCTCTCTTAAATTCATGGCAGCTTCTTCTAATAAACATATACTAGTTATCCAATGTTGTTAAACTGGTAACAAGACGAAAATTCTTTTAACATCCTTTAGGACACTAAAAGCCACGCTTAATATATGGCAAGCAATTTCAAATCATTTTCAAAGTAACTATACTAAGTATTAAAATTAAAATCAGATCTTTTAAGTTTCATAAATAATCTAAATACCTGTACTTACCTTAAATTTTCATTAAACCTTACTGTAGCTGCACAGTGGAATATAATATTGGTAGAATCTACGATGACCTCTTTATCTTCTTCACTAAGAGCCAGTTTAGGCTGAGTGAGTTCACTGTTGATAGCTATAATTTTCTCTCTAAAATCTGGATTTTCATCTCTCAATCTGTCAAAGAGCTATCAAGGGGGTAAAAGATTTATTTTAGGACAGTATTTTTCAACTTTCTAAAACCCATTATCACTCTCTTTTGCCACCAAGAATTACTATTTAAAAATTTTAACTATGCAGTTCCTAAATGTGCTCTTCTTAATTGCTATTATTCTGTATAGAATATACCCTAAGAGGCCCACACTATTATCTCATTTTACACATGAAGAATCTTGAGACACAGAGAGGTTAAGTAATTTGCCAAGGATGCAGGGTAGTAATTCACAGAATTGAATTGGAACTCTCCATGTATTTGTCAATTAGATAATATTATCTTTCAGAAGAGACTTAAGCAATACAGACATCAGGACAATATTTAAAATGATCATTCAGATGTTTAAAAGCCAGACCTTAATTTAACAATTCATTTTATTTTGATTTTATTCCCTTTCAGCAGATTAAAATACCATAATAAACATTCTACCTAAAATCTTAGAACTGGAAACAAAATGCTAAAGAAAGAAAAAGTTGGTAGACAAATATGCAGTTTAGAAACCAGATAAACTTAAGAAGTGTGATATATACATAGGAGTCTAACCTGAAAATTCAACAATCCTTAAATATACCCAAAGGAACAAAACTTAGCTAGAAAATTAATTTAATCATAAGATTATTATAGCGTAAAGACACATTCAATTGTGAGCCAACTTAAATTTTTTATCATAGATTTGATGGAGGAAAACTGACAACTACTTCCAGGTCACTGCCCTATCACACTTCATTTAAAGCCCATACATACAATTTAACCAGCATTGTTAATCTGAGAAAAAAATTCTATAAAATATATACATACTCACTTTTCACCTTCCTAGATGACTTTAGTATATAAGTCTTCACTCCCCTCCACTGCCAGTTAGTGAATTCAATATTAATGTGTTCTTTTATTAATCAAAAACTATTTACTAAGCATATTTCATATGGGCTAGTGACCTTCCAGGCACTGAGAAAACAAGGAAATGGTCTTTGCCCTCAAATTCTTGAGTCTAATAGGAAAAACTGGACAGACAAAATATTGTTATAAGTAATAAAATAGGGGTAACATAATATTATAGGACTACATAGGAAAAAGAACTAACATAGCTTGGGCGAGACCAGAGACAGCTTCTCAGAAGAAATGACATTTATGCTGAGACCTCAAGAATAAAAAGAACTTGTATGTTTGTGTGTGTGTGTGTGTGTGTGTGTGTGTGTATGCATGCACGAATGCATGTGTGTGAATGGTTTGGGGGTTGGAGGGGGAAAGGATCTGAGAGAATAAAGAAAAACAGTGATCTGGGCAAATATAACAACATACATGATGACCTAGAAGTAGAGGGCATAGTATGTTTGGAAATTTAAAAAATAGTTCAATAAGCCTGGAACACAGAATATGAAGAGAAAAGTAGCTAAAGTTCTACAAGAGGTAGGCAGGACCAGATAACTGTCTTTTTTTTTTTTTTTAAGTGTAAATATGTATACAATATAAATTTTCCCATTTTAACAACTTTCCAATATATAAGTCAGTGGTATTATTTACATTCACAATGTTATGCTATCAATACCACCATCCATTACTGAAACTTTTCCCTCAGCCCAAACAAACTCTTGTACCCATTAAGCATTAACTCCCTATTCACCACCTGACCTCCCTTGGTAACTTACAATCTACTTTCTATCTCTATGAATTCGCATATTCTAATTATTTCATGTAAGTGAAATCACATGTCTTCACGGTTCATCCATGTTGCAGCACATACCAGAACTACATTCCTTTTTACAGCTGAATAATATATTCCCCTGTGATACACCACATTTTGTTTACTCATTCATCTGTTGATGGACACTTGGGTTGCTTCCATTTTTTGGCTATTGTGAACAACTCTACTATGAACACTGGTGTACAAATATCCATTCGAGCTCCTGCTCTCAATTCTTTTGGGTAGATACCTAGTAGTGGGATTGCTGGGTCATATAGTAATTCCATATATAACTTTCTGAGGAACTGCCAAACTGTTTTCCACAGCGGCTACATCATTTTACATTCCCACCAACAACGTATAAGGATTCCTATTTCTCTGCATCCTCACCAACACTTGTTATTTTCCATTTTTAAAGAAATATGAGCCATTACAGTGGGCACAAAGTGGTATCTCATGGTTTTGATTTGCATTTTCCTCATGGCTAATGATGCTGAACATCTTTTCACATGCTTAAGTTACCCATTTGCATTCTTCTTTGGAGAAATATCTATTCAAGTTATTTGCCCATTTTTAAATTGGGTTGTTTGGCTTTTTTTGTTGATGCATTGAAGGGGTTCTTTATGTATTCTGAATATTTAATCCTTATCCAGATATATGGTATCCAAATATCATCTCCCTTTCTGACGATTGTCTTTCCACTTTCTTAATGTATTTTGATGCACAAAGTTTTTAATTTTCATGAATTCCAATTAATCTATTTTTTCTGTGGTTGCTCATGCTTTTAGTGTAAATCTAAGAATCCACTACCTAATACAAGGCCCTAAAGTTATTCCCTTAAATTTTCTTTCCGGAGTTTTATAATTTTAGTTCTTATATTTAGGTCATTGATCCATTTTGAGTTAACTTTTGATATGGTGTCAGGTAGACTTCTACTGTATACGGAATTGTTTTTATTCTTTTGCATGGTGATATCCAGTTTTCGAAGCACTATTTGTTGAAAAGACTACTCTTTTCCAACTGAGTAGACTGGGCACTTTTGTCAAAAATTAATTGTGGGAAGCAGATGTGGCTCAAGCAGCATGGCGCCCACCTACGACATGGGAGGTCCCGGGTTTGGTTCCTGGTGCCTCCTAAAAAACATGAGCAAGACAGTGATCTGATGCAATGGGCTGGCATGGCAAACTGACGCAACAAGGTGACGCAATGAGATGACGCAACGAGGAGACACAACAAGCAGGGAGCGGAGGTGGCTCAAGTAATTAGGTGGTTCCCTCCCACATGGGAGGTCCCAGGTTCGGTTCCCAGTGCCTCCTAAAAAGATGACGAGCAGACACAGAGTGCATACAACAAACAGACACAGAAGGCAGACAGTAAGCGCAAACAACAAGGGAGGGATGAATTAAATAAATAAATCTTTAAAAAAAATCAATTGCCACAGATGTGAGGGTTTATTTCTGAACTCTCAATTCTAATCCATTGGTCTATATATCTTTTCTTGTGCCAAAATCCATTGTTTTGATTATTAAAGCTTTGTACCAAGTTTCAAAATCGGGAACTGTGGGTCCTTCAATTTTATTCTTTGTCAAGATGATTTTGGCTATTTGGAACCCCTTGCCCTTCCATATCATTTTCATAATTAGCTTCTCCATTTCTGCAAAGAAGCTGTTAGAATTTTGACTGGGATTACACTGAATCTGTAAATCACTTTGGGTAGAATTGACATCTTAATGATATTAAGTTTTCCCATCTACTAGCACAAGATATCTTTGCATTTATTTAAGGTCTTTAATTTTTTTCAGCAGTATTTTTAGTTTTCTGTGTACAAGTCCTTTACATCTTTGGTTAAATTTATTCCTAGATATTTAATTCTTCTGGTTGCTATCACACTTGGAATTGTTCTCTTGATTTCCTTTTCAGATTATTCCTTGATGGTGTATAAACCACCACTGACTTTTGTTTATTTCTCTTGTATCCTGCCACTTTGCTGAATTCATTTATTAGCTCTAGGAGCTTTCTTGTAGATTCTTCTGGATTTTTGATAGGGAGGATCATGACATGTATGAATAAGCAAAGTTTTATGTCTTCCTTTCCAATTGGGGTGCTTTTTATTTCTTTTTCTTGTCTAATTTCTCTGGTTAGAAACATCTAGTACAGTGTTGAATAGCAGTGGTGAGAATGGGCATCCTGTCTTGTTTCTAACCTTAGGGGGAAAGCGTTCAGTCTTTCACCATTGAATATGATGTTAGCTGTGGGTTTTTCATATATGCAAACCCACATATACGAAAAATTGAGGAAATTCTATTCCTAGGTTTCTGAGGGTTTTTATCAAGAAAGGGTGCTGGATTTTGTCACATATCTTGTCTGCATTAATTGAGATGGCATTTTTTTCCTTCATTCTGTTAATATAATTAATGCATTACATTATTTGATTTCCTTATGTTGAATCACCCTTGCACTCCTGGGATAAATCCCATTTAGTCCTGGTGTATAATCCTTTAAATGTGTTGTTGGATTTCATTTCCTACTACTTTGTTGAGATTTTTGTACCCATATTCTTAAGTGATATCGGTCTGTAGTTTCTTTTTTTTCTGATACCTTTATCTAACTTTGCCTACTAAGTAATTTTCATTTTAAAAAGATATGAAATGCAGCTTCGTCAATCTTCTCAGTACTAGGGAAAAAGCTGAAAATGAACTTTATACCTACCACCTTTTAAAATGGCAAATTCTTCAAGGGCAGTTATTATGCAACTACCTTTCATGTTGGTAATATTCAAACACTAACTCATATCTTACTTTAAAAAATAAGTAGCTAGAAAGTTCATGTGACAAATATTTAATTTAAGAGTATAAAGTTAAAACTATCTGTACTTTTCTCATGTAGAAGTATTTTTTTTGTCCGAAGCCCTCTTCCTCAAGTCAAGGAATAGAAATTTTTAAAAATAATAAACT
>JAQZBX010028477.1:0-27789 GCA_029593785.1 Cabassous unicinctus | reverse complement strand
TAAAAAAAAAAAAAAAAAGAGTTTAAGAAACAAGAAAAGAGATAGTACACGCCCCAGACACGGGTGCGAGCCCATGCTACAGGATGAGATGCGTGTGTGGGGCCCTGGAGCAGGCCTTTCTTCATCTCCCTTCATCATATTAAGGAGGAATCTCAGCCATTTGCTCTCTTGATTGGTTGCCTTTCTACATTCACCTGTAAGCTTTCAGGGAACCAATGGGGAGGCCTTTCTGTTTGGAGTTATCCAGGGTTTCTGTTGAGCCTGGGAGTTTCAAATGGACCTCGTGACCAGGTCTCTGGTGAGCTTTTCAGCTATAATGGTCACGGCTTTGTTCTCAATCAGCTGCCTTCCCTCAGGGGGTTTCCAGGCGGGGTCTTGTGGCTACGTTCAGACCAGAGGCCTTCCCCGTTTCCTATACTAACCTGCTTCAACCTCCCTTATGTCAAGGCCCAGCACTGGCCCTTCACCTCCAATCTTTCCCGAAATCAAAAGCAATTGCCAGTTTCCTTGAGCTTACATGGTATTTTATTTTCAGCCTCTTAGGGAACTATTTTGGGTCTGGTTCAAAGTCAGATGCCTCTCTTCCCTGCCAGACTGTAGACTTTGAGAGGAGGTACTTGGCATGTGTACAATGGGTGCTCAAACAAGTTTGTGGGCATTGAATTCTTGTCATGTGTACTTCCAGGACACATCCACCTCTAGACACTCTATCGAGTGGTCCTGGCTGTGCCATGCAACCAATACCGCATACCAAGAATGACTTCATGGCAGGGCTTCTGATAAGTGGTTCCTGAAACTGGGGAAGGCAGATCTTTGTCATTGTTTAGTTCTGAGCCAGTATGGAGAAAGAGAAAACCAATGTTGACCCACAGAAAACCACATGGTCTGATCCACTCCACCCCACTGACATCTGTCTGTCATCTGAGAGTACTATCAGGGGCCAGTGGAAAATTAGTTGGAGATAAAGAAGACACTCAATGTGCTATCTGCAATTTCTCATGCAAAACTTGGCTTATTTCTGGATTCTGAAGGAGAAAACAAGAGTACTGGATGTCTTTTATTTTGTTTTGTTTTGTTTTTTTTGAGAATCATCATAGGTAGCAAAAATCAGAAACAAAAACAAACAAACCTAAACAAATATATGTCTATTACTCTAACTGCAGCTTGGCTTCTTCCTTCCTAAACCCTCCTGTGACGTCCTACTCATCTTACTCTTCCCCAGTGCTCCTGACAGAACCAGAAGTAAGGAAGGAAGCAGCAGGTATGGTGGCAAACCAATGACCTGGAGGCCAGGAGGCCCAGGCGTTGGTCTGACTAGTTATGTGACCTTGGATCACCTCTCAGGGCCATAATTTTCTTTTTGTTTTTAAAGATTTCTTTATTTATTTCCCCCCTCTCGTTGTTTTACATTTGCTGTCTCCTCACCATGTGTTCTTCTGTGTCTGCTTGTCTTCTCTTCAGGCAGCACTAGGAACCGATCCCGGGACCTTCTGGAGTGGAAGAGAGGCACTCAATCTCTTGTGCCACCTCAGCTCCCTGGTCTGCTGCGTCTCGTATTGTCTATCCTCTGTGCCTCTTTTTGTTGCGTCATCTTGCTGTGCCAGTTGTGCGGGCAAGCACTCCTACACAGGCCAGCTCTCCACTCAGGCCAGCTCATTGTGCAGGCCAGCTTGCCTTTCACCAGGAGGCCCCAGGAATCGAACCCTGGACCTCCCATATGGTAGACGGGAGCCCAATCACTTGAGCCACATCTGTTTCCCCACAATTTTCTTTTGTATAAAATTAGAGGGTTGGACTAGAACCGAGTAAAACACCAGTTCTAGGAGATGTTAATAGGGTCTACAAAATGAGGGCTCTGAATCTAATCAAGTCTGGGGAATTCCGAGCTAGGCAGGTTTCTGTACTGCAGGACTTCTCAGATGTCTTTTGTCTTTCTAAGAGGGTGAGAAAAAGTGTGCTGTGAACCAGAGTTACTTGACCACAGACTTTTATTCCCACAGAGCTGCATAGGACTGTCTTGGGAGACACTGGAGTCAGAATATCTTAGGCCCCTTTCGGGGCTTATTCTTCCCTTCCCCAACCCTGGCCTCATTTTACCTTCTCTCTCTGGGCTTTGCCTTGTTTCACGTGTGTCTCATCACATCCCATCCTGCTACTGGGCTCCCAGTGATCATCTTCCCAGTGCAAATGGTAAAAACTCCTTTGTCTGAAAATCTGGATCCATTCTCAAATGTCAAAATGTAAAAAAAATTGAAAAGAAAAAAGGAGCAATACAGGAAAGCACAAGAAATTGAAAACATGCCCCAAGTCTCTCCACTGAAAAGTAATTCTAACAAAGAGGAAAATGAAGTCACCATATTTGATCCTGCCATGTGAGAGAGAAAGGGCACCAGTTTCGCCTGCAACTGAGCTGCAAGGAGAGAAGCCCCCAAGAGGCTCAAAGAGCTGAGGCCCAGGGAGAAAAAGCCATATGCCTGAGAGCTTGCAGCTGAACTTGGGAAGAAAGTGGAGCAGCTGAAGCAGAGAGGAGGCCAGAAAGAGACAAGCCCTATGCCAGGTTGCCCTCAGCTGAGCTCTGGGAGGTGGAGGGGAAGGCAGAGACCTCAGCAGAGATCGGTGGCCATCTTGCTTCACCATGTGGCAGGTGAGTTTGTTGAGAAAGCATCTCTGCTGATGCCTCAATTGGGGTACTTCATGGCCTTGGAACTGTAAGCTTTTACCCCAAATAAATCCCCTTTATAAAAGCCAACCTAGGAAGCGGGTGTGGCTCAGTGGATAGAGCCGCCGTTTACCATATGGGAGGCCTGGGTTCGCTTCCCGAGGCCTCCTTGTGAGGGCGCGCCGGCCTGAGCGGTGCGGTGGGCTGATGCAGCAACCTCACGGCAGGAAGCGGGTGTGGCGCAATGGATAGAGCACCCGTTTACCATATGAGAGGCCCCGGGTTCGCTTCCCGGCGCCTCCTTGTGAGGGCAGGCCGGCTTGCGCGGCGCCGTGGGCTGATGCGGCAAGACCTCACAGCAAGGGGGAGATAAGCAGACACAGAGAAGACACGCAGTGAATGGACACAGCAGCACAAGCAGCAAGGGCGGGGATAAATAAATAAAATAAATAAATCTTTAAAAAAAAAAAAATACAAAGGCAGTCTGAATGCTTGTCCCACGCTGTGATCATAACTCTTTTCACAATGCACTTTTTCATTTACTCATCTATTTTCCCATTAGACTATGAATTGTTTGAGGTGAAGGAATGTGTTGGTTCACCTTTGTATCCTAGCATGTGGCTCGCATCAAAACAAGCAATTAATAAAATCTGTGGAATACATGAAGCATTAAATAAAGGCAAAAACACAGTCCTTTTTTCCTTATCTCAGTTACATTTACTAAACCAATTCTTTAACACAAACACTACATCAAGGGTGTGTGTTGCTTTCTACCTTTTAAAAGTATTTTTTCTTAAATCGAGAAGAAACAGGGACAAAAAAGTCATGAAATCAACCACCATCACCACAATCACACATGCACTGACAGTACAAATATCTAATTAGGAAGAACAAAACAAAACTCATTTACTAGCCTTGGCTTGTCATCTCAATAGCTACTTGCACTAATCCTATAATTTATGTCGACTAAACACTGTTATTTTCCTTCTCTGGCTATTAGGCAACTCAGGAAAGAGTTCCAAAATAATTTCAACACTAACAGTCATGATTATTAATATTATTAACACTGTGGTTTTTTTTTTTTTAATGGCCTGTTTTCTAAACCCATGCAACCGATCTTAGAAAAGATCTTAGAAAAGGATTGCAGCCAAATGCAGCCCCAAGTGCTTTCTATAGGGAGTCTCCAGGCTTTCCAATATTAATCTGGCTTTCCCAAAGCCCAGGAGTTTCCCTCCTTTTCAAACCATTCTTGGGATTCCTTCTCATTATGCCTCCTTGTCTCTGAGTGGAGCAGAGGAAGTGGCTGCCTACCTAGCCTGTTTCTCTGGGCTCCTGTGCAGTTCTCTGGGGGGATTTGGGATGGGGTGGGAAAGGGCTGGGAAGGGGCTATTAATACTGCTTAGTTATTCCTTCCTTCCTCCCGCAGCTCAGTTCACTTCCTTCCACCAGAGGAAGATGCTGGCTCCAGGAAATAACTGCCCTCATCAAACCCCTCTCTGTGCAGGAAGAAAGGAAAGGTCTGGATTTTCCTCCAAAAATGAAACTAATCCCACTCTACCCTTTGGTTTTCCAAATAACCCCTCTTAGCATCTATCTCTAAGACCAGTAGAGTATTTTTTTTTTTAATATATATTTTTATTTTTTAAAAGATACTTAGATTACATAAACGTTACACAAAAAATGTAGGGATTCCCATATGCCCCACTCCCCACACCTCTTACACTCTCCACATAAACAACATCCTTCATTAGTGTGGCATGTTCATTGCAATTGATAAACGCATCCTGGGGCATTGCCACTGAGCATAGACCATAGTTTACATTGTAGTTTACACTTTCTACCAGACAATTCTGCAGGTTATGAGAAGATATATAATGGTCTATATCTGTCATTGCAATGTCATTTAGGACAATTCCCAAGTCCTGAAAAAGCCCCTGTATTATACCTGTTTTTCCCTCTCCCTGCCCCCAGAGTCTCCAGTGGCCACTGTCTCCACATCAATGTTGTAATTTCTTCCATTGCTAGAATCACAATAAGTCTATAGTAGAATGCCAGTAAGTCCACTCTAGCCCATAGTTCATTCCCCAATCCTGAGGATTCTGGGATGGTGATATCCACTCCACCTCTGATTGAGAGGGGGCTTTTATCCCATACAGCTGATGGATGGGACTCTCTTGCTTGCAGTTATAGGCTCTCTTGTTTCCTTGGTACGGTGGTGGTCAATCCTCACCTCCTTGTTAGTTGTCCTAGGTGAGTCCAATGAACTGGAGAGTAGGTGTTGCAACTCCACTGAGGCTCAGGGCCCAGCTGGCACATGGACAGCCCCAAGATTCAAGTCTCTTGGACGTACAGCTACCAACTCCAGCACCAAGTATAGGTTCAAATAGAAGGGACAGATGAACCATGTGTAGGGAACCATAACTGAGACCAGCTCTGTCACTCTCAGGCGCACAAACTCCAAAGTAGGGCCCACTGGCAAGACACCAAAACTCCAGAGCTATCTGCCCTGACCACAGGACCTGGGTGTCTCCAAAGCCCCCTGGAGCCCCACTATTTGGGGTAGTATCCACTTTGGCAGTCGATGAGATCCTGCTGAGATGTGCATAAGCATTACCTCTGGGATAACCTCCTAACTCACTTTGAAGTCTCTTAGCCATATAAACTCATTTGCCTTTACCTTTCCCCCCTTTTATTTGAGGTCTTTTTCCAGTTGCATCTAGTTGGTGCTTGGTAGTAAACCTTGGTGCTAGGGAGGCTCATCCCTGGGACTCATGTCCCATGCTGGGATAAAGGTAATGCATTTATATGCTGAGTTTGGCTTAGAGAGAGGCCATATTTGAACAACAAGGAAGCTCTCAGGAGGCAACTCTTAGGCACCCCAAAATACTAGGCTAAGTTTCAATTTCAAGAGCAAAGGCTCACAAGCATAGTTGTCAATATCAAGGGCCCATCAGTGGGTCATCCTCCTTCACCAGCCATTGTCCCTGCACTTGAGGGACTGTTGCTGCTCCATTAGAGAACATGGCAAAGCTCTCCAGGATGGGAATTTAATATTTTCTTGGTTATTGTGTGAATCTCCATGCACTGCAACAAAGCCCCGTGAACATCTGAACACATTTATATATCTTATATGTATGTCCAGGTGAACTTCCTCCCATGTATCCCCCATCACTGACACCCCACACCAATGATCCTCCCCTGCCCCAGTTGTAACCCTTCTGTGATCTAAAGCTTCTTAAAAATGAAGCCAATAAAATAGCCAAATACAATTAATAGGAAAATGAAATAATAATGATAGGTTTAAATATAAGAAATAAAATACATAAAAGTTTTTTAAAAAGCTAAAAATGAAATAAAATTTAAAAATTGGGATATTAAAAAATAATGAAAAATATTTAAAAATTTTTTTGACATTTTGCCTTTCATCACTGTAATATCTGTTGTCCTGTATGTACAGTGACATTTTCTTCCATTTATTCCCCAGTGCATTTTTTTCATTTTGTTTTTAAAGAAGTTTTAGGTCACAGTCACATACAGAATACAGGGGACTCCCCTATACCCAACATCCTCCCCCTTTTCCCCCTTCCCGTATTAATACCTTTTTATATGTGGATGGTACGTTTGTTACAACTGATATACAACACAGTGAAACATAGCTACTAACCATGGTCATTAGTTTACATTATGGTTTACATTTTAGACCATACACTTTTATAAATTTTGATGATATTTAACATGACCTGTGTCCATCATTGCAAGATCATGTAGAACACTTCCATTGCTCACTAAATACCCCCTGTTCCATCTGTTCTATGCCTCCCTCCCCCTCCCCTCGGGGCAGTTGATTTTTACCACCACTGGCCATCGGGTTTTAATTTGCATTAAGACCTCCCTGGGGAGTTGGTCAGATGCAGATTTCTCTCCTGCCCCCCCTCCACGAGTTTGTCCAGGGATTTGCACAGTTAACTAACACTCCTTAGGAGGCTGCTTTTATACCTTTTTGTACTACTTCTGCTTTTTAAAAAATTTGTTAAGCAGTTTTACTGAGATATATTCACATACCATATGATCTATCCAAAGTGTATAATCAATATGGTTTTTAGTATAATCACAATGTTGTGCATTCATTACCACAAAAATTTTTAGGACCATTTCATTTCTCCCAAAAGAAAAACTCCACACCCCTTTACTTCTGCTTTTTACCTTGGGCATGGGGTGGTCCAGAGCAAAATTTTCTTAAACAATTGCAAAAACTTCTAAGGAAAGCAAGAACAGTCAAGAGTTTTTCTCCTGAGTGGTAGCAAACCACCAACAATGAAGTCAGGGAAAGCTGGTGGATGATGGGTTCCTCTAGGTTCTTGACTATGATACATAAAAGAATTTAAGAACATGTGGGTTTAGTTAGGCCAGTAGTTTATTGAGAAAATGGGAGAAGAGAACAGGATTCCACACCCGGACCTGCAGATGCAGGGTCCTCTAGGCAGAGAGAGCGTTTTGGGGCTTGTGGGGCTATCTTTATTAAGCTATTATTTACTCCTCCCTTTCCTAATGTTGGGAGAGGGGCCCCAGCTGTTTGCTATTCTGATTGGTTACCCCACCTGTTAGTTCCCCAAAGGCCCAATGGTGAGGCCCTTTGAGGGTATCGGGGCTTTCCCTTGACCCTGAACGTCATCTCCTTCCAATCTCATTCCAGATGGAGTTTTCATGGCCAGGGTCTCATAGGGTCCTTCCAGCAGCCTTCTTGGTGGCTGTCTTTCCCTCAGGGGGTTTCCAGGAGGGGTTCCATGGCCAGGTATTTTGCGACCATTTTTTCTACCAGGTCTTAGACTCATCTTCCGTTTTCCTAAACTAACCTGCCTCAACAAGACAGCTGAGTAAAGGAATGGAGGCTGAACCCCATTTAAATTCCAAGGAGAATCTGGAAAGGTGAGGCTTTATGACTTTATGGCTTCCTGCAATATTTTAACTTTCCCCTTCATAGTTCTTTTCCAAAATCCCTGGAAGACCCTTGTGGAACTCTTCTTGCTCTTAGAACTGTTTGCCAAATGAGGCAGGAACCCCCTGTTGGAAGTGTTGCTGGGGCAGATACCGCCGTAGAGCGCCCCCTACCCAGCCCATTCACTTTTAAGAGCAGGAGGCAGGGTTTATTTTCCTCCTGCCAGCTTCTTCCACCCAGAGTTGGGCACACACTTGGTCAAATCCTGGGAAAACTCTGATGATTCTCTGGATATAGCAACCCAGCGAAAAGGTCTGCTTTCTTTCCTACCTTCATCTCCTGTGCAATAAGGAAGGCCTTCTTTGGGGTTGAAGGACAGGTACTAGATCTGGAAGAAGCGGGACCCTGTGGATGGGGCACAAAATTGGATTAAAGGACCAAGGGGCCCTTAGAAAGGGGAATTAAAAATGGGAAGACCAAGTAGGGAAAAGTTCCTCAGATGACAGCTAGGGGGTGCTGTGAGGGGCCTTAAGGGTCCAGAATTGGGGTCTCACGCCAGGATAAAAGAGCAGGGTGGGAGTGGGGGAGCGCTAGTGCCATAGGGTAATGCAGTAGTTTGCAAACTTTTAAATTTCAGGATCCCTTACACTCGTAAACATTATTGAGGACTCCAAAGAGCTTTTGTTTGTGTGGGTTATGTCTGGTATTAATATTTACCATGTTCAAAATTAAAACAAAATTTCAAAATGTTTGTTAGTTCATTAACTTAGAAATAACAACAATAAACTCATTATTGTTAATGACATTTTATGATAATCGTTATATTTTCAAAACAAACACATTTAGTGAGAATGGCATTGTTTCACAGTTTTATAAATCTCTAATGTGTAACTTAAACAGTTGAATTCGCATACCTGTCTCCGAAATCCATCTACTGTCACGTTATTTTGATTAGTGTATGTGAAGAAATATGCAGATATGTAGTTGGCTGAGGGAGGACACCGTGGACCCCCTAAACGGTTCTTAGTGACCTCAGGGGTTCACCCTGAGAAGTGCTGGGATGAAGTAGCTGCACCACACCTCCAGCTCCCCCAGGAAGCTTCTAACAATGGATGGAATATAGAACACAAACTTGACACCGAGCAAAAGCGGTATCAATTGTGAGTTCTTTCCTCCCCATGCAGTTTGAAGACCAATTTCTAAGACTCCAGGTTTCAAAGAGAGAAAGAGTTTATTTGTTTACGCAAGCAAAGGAGAACAGTGGCTTAACAGCACAAAAATGTCCCCTGGAATTGCAGTAATCCTGATAATTTATAATATCCAGGTTTAGCAGTTTATACTAATGCGTAATTGGGTTGGAACTGGCTCAGGTTCCTTCATTAATAAACATTAAAGGGCTGAACAGGATGGAGGATGGGTGCAAAACAGGGATGGGTGGTGAGTCACAAGGTTATTACAATTACAAAACAATCATTAACAGAAATCAAGGCATCTGGGGACAGGGGGTACAGAACAGGAGTCAGCCACAGGTGGTTCTTATGGATTTCAAACAGAGGATGGAGTGGTTACCATTTCAATAAAAATATTCATATACAAGGGTAAGATCTTCTGGTCTGGAGTAATCATCACAATGGCAGGTTTTTAGTTGGAAATGACCACATACAAAGGGTGAGGTTGGTCTAGCCAGTTTCAGTAATTTCAGATGTTAACCTTTGGCTATTTTATAATGTACTGGAAGTAAAAGGCATCTATATAAGGATTTAGTAATCATAATTATTTGTTAATTCTTAAACCTTGATTACAAACTCAAGGCATAAGTAATATTCTATATATTCATCTGTACTCTGTGTGCTATCAGTGAAATGCTCTTTTTTCTTTTTAGAGTTTTGTTAATCGTTTAAAATTTATCAAAGTTTAAATGCATATGAGTTGGCAAGTTCTACAAGGGTTGTTTCAAATAATAATGGCCCTCCCCTCCTCATAGGCAACTACTTTCAATTCTTCTAGCTGATTACTTTGATATTTGCCTTCCTATTTGTAAATAAAATGTTTGATTTTTCTGTTTTAAGAATTATCAGTTGACTTCCCACAATAGAAGAGGACAATTTGCTCTCTTAACCATTCTACTCCCCATGTCCCTACCATATATGTGGACATTCTTCCAAATATCTAAGCTGCACTGTTGATCAAATCACTTTTAGTGTTTACATTATCATGACTATGAAAATAATATCCACTGCTAAGTCTTGTAACATAACAGGACTTTGCTATCCTGGAAACTCTTCCTATCCCCTGTAATTAACTTTTATTTTTGTTTTTCAAGATATCACACTTTTTAAGTGTTGAAGCTTTCTGCCTCAGAATTTTGAAGGTACTGATCAATAGAATTACTTTTGAGAAATCTGAAGCCATTATTACTCTTGTTAATTTTATACGACCTATTTTGCTAGTTTTATTCCTCACTGGTTATTTATATTATGAAAATTCAAAATCATGTCTTTTAATGGAGGTATTTTTCTATACACGTTGGTCACTCAGTTCAGCTCTTCAATCTGGAAACTCAAGTCCTTCAGTTTAAGGAAATTTTATTGAATTGTTTTTGGATGATTTTCTTCTATCTGTTCTCTGTTTTGAGGTTTATTATTATTTGGAAGCTGAACCTCTTTTTTTTCCCCTTTTATTTTCTATCTCTTTTTTTTGTTTTGTTTTGTTTTTTAAGCTGTACTTTCTATAAGATTTTAGCTCTATCTTCCAATCCTTCTATTATGTTATTTTACATTTCTGCTTTCATATATCTAGATTCTAAGGGCTCTTTTTGTTCTCTAAAAATTTTTTTGAGCATCCCATACTTGTTTAATGGATTTAGTATCTACAAAATAGGAAGAATGTTTGCCATATTTGCCTCAGGCAGTGGTGTGCTGGCAAATGTTTAACAACAAGCTATCTGGGGAAAAAAAGCTTTGGTTGTAACATTTGTCAATTTCCATGGTGTAAATACTCCCCCTATGGCAGATTTCAAGCTACCAAAGTGATGTCACTAAACACAGAATTAAGAAGAGATACACAGGGAGCTGATGTTGCTCAGTGGTTTGAGTGCTGGCTTCCCACATATGAGGTCCTGGGTTCAATCCCCAAAAACCAGGGGTTACTCTTGAACTTCACATCTGCTCTACCCAACATGGCTCCTCAGGAGAGATGAGAATATACATTTTCCTCCTTTTTTGGGGGTGGAGGTGGGAGTGGGGGGAGGAGGTAAAAGTGTCTAGGTGTGGGTGACTCATTGTTAAATAAATGTATATCAAGGAAATATGTGAACGTTTTCTTACCACTTGGAACACATGTCTTGGGAAATGACTGAAATTTCTTCTCCAATCCTTTCCCTATAGGGCAGTGTATTAGTCAGAGTTCTCTAAGGAAACAGAACCAACAGGAGATATCTATAAATAGTATGAGATTTTATAAAATTGTCTCATGTGATGACGAGGATGCACAAGTCCAAATTCCATAGGGCAGGCTGAAGTCAGGGACTTAGATGAAGGTCCTCATTGAATTCCCCAGGAGAGGCTGGCTATCTGAAGCAGAGATAGGGATTCTCTCTCTGAATGCTGAAATCACTTCTCCTTTTAAAGCCTTCAACTGACTGGATGCTAAGTCACTCATTGCTGATGGCAATCTCCTCAGTTGATTATAGATGTAATTAGCCATATATACAATCAGCTCACTGATGATTAAATTCATTTAGTGCCCTTGTATTACAGTTAGGCCAGTACTTGCTTGACCAAACAACTGGGCACCAATACCTGGCTAAATTTACACATTAGCCTAACCATCACAGGTAGGAAGGCAAAAGAATTGAGAGGTGGTTATTATAGAGTGGAATGATGAGTATTCATGCTGGAGTCCTTGAAGCTTGAAAAACGAACTGGCCAACAGTCTATACTAAGATATGGAGGGAGGCAGATGTGGCTCAAGCGATTGGACTCCCGTCTACCATATGGGGAGTCCAAGGTTCGATTCCCAGGGCCTCCTGGTGAAAAGCAAGCTGGCCCATGGGGCGAGCTGGCCTGTGTGGAGTGTTGGCCCACATAGGAGTGCTGGCCTGCGCAGAGAGCTGGCATGGCAAGATGATGCAACAAAAAGAGGCACAGAAGAGAGACAATAAGAGACACAGCAGAACAGGAATCTGAGGTGGCGCAAGAGATTGAGTGGCCTCTCTCCACTCCGGAAGGTCCCGGGATTGGTTCCTGGTACTGCCTGAAGAGAAGACAAGCAGACACAGAAGAACACGCAGAGAGCAGACAACGGGCGCAAAACAACAAGGGGGAGGGGGCGGGGAATAAATAAATAAATCTTTAAAACAACAACAACAAAAAAAAGGTATGGAGAATTGCAAATATTTAAGTGTCTATCTTATGTCAGGAACTGAGGTAAGTCCTGGGAACGAGATGAAGTGATATAGGAACCTATCCCCAGGCACCTTTCAGTCTCACAGAGGTGATGGACCTGTGTCAGGGGATCTGAGACCCTAGAGCTCTGTGTCCCCAACAGGGGTCCTTTGGCTACCAGGGCTTTATTTTTTGTAGGAAACCTAACTTAAGTGTGAGAGTCAACAATAAAAGAATTTTTGAAGAGGTAGGGTGGAGCATAAGAGGAAAGTCAGATCAGGCCACTGTTGGAAGCCAAGGGTAGAAACTGGGAAAGAGAGAAGATGGATAACATTAGGAAGTCCAGCTAAGTTTTTCTGTGCATATTGTGAGGTAACTCCCTCCACTGACATATACCCCTACCAGTCATCCTTTTGTAAAATTTATATTTCTTGCTAAGACTTTTAGAGTTGGGTTTATTTGGAGTTATTCGGGCTACACTGGTAAACACATAATCACAACCCATTCATTTGACATTTATTGAGCCCTTATTGTGTGAAAGGAACTGTGCTAGATGCTGGGGCTAAAGCGGTAAATGTGAGACACAATCCTGGTTCTCACAGAGCATACAATCCAGCAGGGGCGACAAATGATAGACTAGATAATTTCTGTTGTGATAAGTGCCGTGAAGGAGAAACACGTGTGCTGTGAGAACATGAACAATCAATGATGTCCAGGTAAAGAGGCTGAGTGGAGGAGGGGTCAGGGTGAAATGAATACCCCAGGCAGAAAAGTGGGGAATAAAGGCAAAGGTGGAAACAACCCTGGTCAAATCTCAGAACCTTGTGACACAGCATAGCACATTTAGGGTGCTGGGGGTTTTGTTGGAGCCAAAGTGTGAGTGGAGAGAAAAAGCAAAATCATGCTGGTGTATCAGTGCAGAGTTAGGTCAGAAACTTAGTTCTGTCTGACCTGGCCGTGCTAAGGTTTTACAGAGGTGAGGGTTCATATTTGCCCTTTTGGAAGCTCACTCTAGTCATAGTGTATCTGACAAGCTGAGAGAAAGGGAGGCAGGTGGAATCAAGAAAGTGTAATAATACAAGAGAGAAATGATGAGGGTCTGAATTGGGGATGGGTAGGAGGGGGAGATTTAAAAAATGCTTGGTAAAAAAATGACCTGAGGGAATTGCTAATTGACTGACAAGATGAATTCCAACAGGATCAGATGGGTATTGTTTGAACAGTTTGCACAACTTCAGAGGACACCATTCTCATCACACAGTAGTTATTGTAGTATCTGTGAATGGTGATGCCTCAAGTTGAACAGTGCACAGGCTGGGCAGCCTTACACAGCAATCCTGACTCTAAATTAACCTGTTTCTATTCTTTTGAACCTTGGCAATTTTAAAGTTTTCTTTCTCTTAGGGTTTTATTTAAGCCACTTTCTTTTGGAAAAATCTCAGCTAGATTTTGGAGAGGAAGTTAGGAGAGGAATGTAACTGGGGAATGACAATGCCTTATTTTTCTATATGATTTAGCCACCTTTTCTACCTAAGAAGGCAGAAATGGGGGCTGAAAACTTTGGGGACAAGATGTGGCATTACCAATGTTCCTACACATCACATAAACACAGTGGATAGCATTTATACCCGAACGGGGTCTCAGGGGCCTGCCTTTTTCCTTGACAGTAGAAGAAACTCTTTTGGACTTTGTTGCTGGGTGCAGGTGTTTTCCTCAACAATTTAAATAAATCACTTCTGGTGTATTCTATTTCTTAAAATGATATAGTCAGAGAAGACCAAACATGTGAACTTGGATTCTGTTTCTATAACTGATGTCTGAACATAAATGAACTCTGTTTTACAAGCACCAAAAAACTATTAACTGGGAACCTTAGATGCTCTCCAGGTATAACAGCTAAGGAAGTCAAACCAAGGACTTGAAGGCATTTCTTACTCTAACAGTAGCTTCACAAAAAAGACAGTCATGAAGTCTCAGTTTTGAATAGCAGAGTAAATTTATATGAAATTTCATACTTTTGCCCCTCCTTCCCTTCTCCCTTTCTAGCATGTAGCTGTTTTAGTTTGCAAAAAATAAATATGTGCCAAGAGTTCAATTGGGTAATACCTAAAATTATTTTAATCTTAGGGTATACCTTATAAGTGTGAAGCTAGCTTTCCTTGGCAACCTTGCATGGTCCCTGCCCATAAACTTCATATTTATGAACATGGAGGCAATGGGGTTTATGAGAATTTGGGGACAGGAATAGCTTGAGAAAACCTATTGTAAAGCTATTATTTATACAAACTATCGAACTTAACATTGAAAAAAAATCCTTTAGCTGGTATGTAGAAAACGGGAGTAAAAAACAAAGCATTGTAAGGGGCAAGAGAAGCTGTTCGAGGAAATCAGAATTCATGACCAAGGTAACCCAAATGATCATTTTGACTATGTTTGAAGTTGAGTGGAAGATGATATAAAAAATATTTTTGGGAGACAAAGCCAAATTTGAATATGAAATCATGATGTGTGTGTGATAACAACAGTTGTGTTTTGAGTGCCTCTCAGATCAGAATGGTGCTTTGCACCCAGCCCTGGGGCTCAACACACTAGAAATCTCCATTTTACAGATAACACTGAGGCTAGTGTCAACAAGCCAGTAAATGGCCGAGTTTAGGTCAAACTTAGAAACGTGTGATTAAAAAGCCCAGGTTTTCTTTTACAGACCTGGCTGTTTCTCTTTAACTTTGAAGAAGAGTAAGCCAGTCATTCTGGATAGTTTTATTTTCTACATGGCTGATGGTTTATCCATTCAAGTAAACATAATAGGAAAAGCTTTCGAAAGTCATATGAACACATTCCATTGTCTCCTTCCAAATGTTCTACTGAACATCTTACAATCTTTTCCTGAAAACTCATCCATCCTTTGGGCGACTGGACTACCCCATAAATGCGGTGACTCTCCCAGAGTCTCAGGTGAAGGGCCTACTACCCCTACAGAGCCGTGCTTTTCCTGTTTGCTTGTCAGAGTCCCACTTCTTTTTTTCTCCCCCTGGCTAGTTCTCTTGTGTTTGCAGTTCTTTTCTTTCATTAAATGCTACTTATCACCCAGGGCCTTGGAAACTAGATAATTAAACTAGTTAGAATTGTATGTAAAAGTAAACAGGTCCGAAGGGCTTGTCCACAGGAAGGCATAAAAGCACAGATTCCAGATGGCCTATTTTCATGTCACAGCAGCCTGATGGCATACTTAGTCTTATGTACGGTCCCAGACAGATCACCCACCATTTAACCAAGTTCCAAGTAAGTGAAGTGTGACAAAACTTTCGTAAGAAGCAAGGCATCAACACATACTCACACAAACATGCACAATTTTAAAAATTTTCTCATTGGCACTGACGTACCCCACTTAAAAATTTCCACCGAACACAAAAATAACTTTATTTCGGAAGAAAGGAAATATTTTAAATACCCATTTAGCATTTGTTCGCATTGTTCTATTGTTAAGATTTTTCTTTTTCTATAATGGAATGTGTTTTTGGTTCACTCACGGCAAAAGCCTTTGCTACATATTCATATAGACATGTCACTATTAAATCTTTTCTTAGTAAGAAAATAAGAGAAGATGAGTATAACTTTGGGTGAATTGTTTGACTATTCCTGAGCCTTCATGTGTAAAATGCAGGACAGTAAATATTAAAATGAGGTAATAAGATATAAAAGGCTTAACACAGTAATGGCACAATAAATGATGGTTGTTTTAACATGAATTCAACTGAAATTCCAACCAAGCAACAGCAATAACAATGTATTTACCATTTACCATATGGCTTTTAAAAGTTGTTCGTTGTCTCATCTACCCAGAATGAAGTAAAAGCTAGCTTGTTCAGCTGACTGACAGGACCACTGAAGGTCTGAATTGGAAATCAATTATATACTATACAGTTCAAACCTCTCATTTAATGAATGGGAAAATGGAGGTCCAGGGAGTTTATGGGACTTACAGAGACGACTGCTTGGGGGCTGGGTTAAGCCTAAGACCAGGGTTCTTTTCACCAAAATGAACATCTCTTTCATTTATGTGGCTCTTTGCCATGTACAAAGCACCTCCTCGCTCTGTGACCCGGCCTGGTTAATTATACCACATCACTCAGCCTATAGAGACGGCACTGTTTCCTTGTTTTCCTTGGGAGACAGTCTTGGATATGTTTTGCATTCTTAGATCCTAATATTTCAGCAGCTAATTCTACACTGAACCTTAAATTAAAACACAATGGGGAAGTGGATGTGGCTCAAGCAGTTGGGCACCTGCCTATTACATGGGACATCCTGGGTTCGGTTCCTTCTAAAGAAGATGAGCAAGACAGCGAGCTGACGCGACGGGCTGGTGCAGTGAGCTGACGCAACGAGATGATGCAATGAGGAAACACAATGAGAGACACAACAAGCAGGGACCAGATGTGGCTCAAGTGATTGGGCACTTCCCTCCCCCATGGGAGGTCTCGAGTTCGGTTTCTGGTGCCTCCTAAAAAGAAGACAAGCAGACACAGAGAGCACACAACGAACAGATACAGAGAGCAGACAGTGAGCGCAAACAATGAGAAGTGGGGAGAAATAAATGAAATAAATCTTAAAAAAAAACAACACAAAACGTGTATGTGTGTGTGTACACATATATACTTTTATATGGAAGAAGCTGAACCATGTCTCCCTAGGCCACCCATGCAGCCACACACTGGCAGTCACTGAACTTGAAGAGAAGATGGTCTTCGGTTTGAGAATTCCCAAGTTGCCTTTGACATTTCTGTACTAACGGGCTCAGAAGTGTTTATGCTTTCAAAGAGGTGTGGGAACATTTATAGGCTATCCTTTAATGAGTCTCATTCAAGAAAGAGCAGTGAGGATGGCCAGCTGCTTTTCACATAATTTTGCAGTAAGTCCTTCAAAGAACGAAGAGTGAAGCCAATTCATGTCTCCTCCTGGAATTTTTCCTTCTTACTATTTTTCTTTGTTGCAGGGTAATAATGTTAACATATGGGTATGTACACATGCCAAGAGAAAAGGGAGATCATGTGAGGGAAGATATCAGACAATAAATCCAACAAAACTCTTTAGAAGTTTAAAGTCAGAACTTGGGGGTAGGGTAGGAGGCGACATATTCTTTCCTCAGAGCCCTTATACACATGCAACTGTCCTCGAAAGCAGGAATGGAAAAGAACACCCACTCACTCAGCTGCAGGACAAAGCTGGGGTCTTGACTTTTAGCTTTTAATGTCCTTAAAAATGGGCTGGGCATCAAGTGCCTTTTCCAGAATAGGCCAAGGAAGATAAGTCCAATTTGGTTTTCAGAGCTGCAGTCAGTTCTGCAGTCAGCAGCTCATGGAGGGACACGCCGTCGTGGGAGTACACCCAGTTTTTCCCAGTCCAGTCATAGCGCTTGGGCCCACTGGAAGACAGAATAAATACATGTAAGTCCTTTAGAGTAGACATATACTGATTCTGCAAAATTTGCCACTAAGAAATCTACTGGAGTCTGGTTACATATGAAAAAGACTAATAACCCAGACCAAATCCAGAGACGATCCCTTGGTCTCCTTGTACTCACCCGCTTCTATAGCTGGGATGCCAGGCAGAGCCTGAGTAACCCTTAGCCACCTCCACATTGTCATAGGGGCTCTGGGCATGAGCACAGACCACTCCTTTATTCCACCCTAGAATGTCCTTAGGGTGGGCAAGATGGCTGGGAAAGACCACTGCTTCCACAGGACCCAAAAGGTTGTCAATGGAAAAAAAAAAACAAAAAATCCAGAAACAGCCCCATGAAAGATATTTTGGATCAAGGTGAAAAATGGAGGGGAAAAATAATTTTTTTTTTTTCAGGAACATAATATCCAGTTAATGGTTGCTCAGCAGTTTTGTTTTGTTTTGTTTTCCCCAAATTCCCATCATGACTACAGATTAAAAAAATAGTACAGGGAGCAAATGTGGCTCAAGCAGTTGAGTGCCCTCCTCCCACATGGGAGGTCCTGGGTTCAGATCCTGGTGCCTTCTGAAGAAACAAAAACAAACAACAAGCAAAACAAACAAAAAAACCAATTTAGGGAAGCTTATGTGGCTTAGTGCTGGAGCACCGGCTTCTCACATACGAGGTCCCAGGTTCAATTCCCAGCCCCTGGTACCTTAAAAAAAAAAAACTAGTACAAGTTGGGGTTTTCCAGGAATTTATCATTATTCTGTAGTATATGCTTCTAAATATGTGGGGTAGGATGATACTGCCAATAGGTATGTCCAAACACAATATGGACTTTTTCAGTCTCACATACAGAGAGAATTCTTTTAGTGGAGCTATCTGAGCTGATACTCGTGTCATGCCCTGGGTTTACAAAGTCACTGATCCCCGAAGGTGATGGTTGGATTTGGGCTATCTACCCAGTGTTTCCTACCAGTTCCTCTGGAAATAAAAGATAGGTGTTAGGGACTGAAATGTGTCCCCGCAAAAGACATGTTCAAGTCCAACCCCACCCACACCCCAACCCTGGTCTTGTGACTATGATCCTATTTTAAAATAGGAACTTTGGGGAAATAAGGGTGAGAAGCGGCTGCAAAGCTGAGCAGAGGAGGCAGGAACCTGAGCGTGAGCAGTTGTTGGGTGGGCACCACGGCTGGGATCACCACCATCTAGGCGGTGAAGCGCAAGAGCCAGGTTCTACAGCAGCAGGCTGATGATGCCAAGGAGACAGCCGAGCGCCTCTAGCAGGAAGTGGAGGGAGAAAGGCGGGCCGGGGACAGGCTGAGGCCGAGGTGGTGGCCTCCTTGAACCACTGGATCCAGCTGGTTGAAGAGGAGCTGGGACGCGCTCAGGAGCTCCTGGCCCCTGCCCTGCAGATGCTGGAGGAGGCAGAGAAAGCCTCTGATGAGAGCGAGACAAGTTTGAAGGTTACTGAAAACTGGGCTTTAAAAGATGAAGGAAAGATGGTACTCCAGGAAATCCAACTCAAAGAAGCTAAGCACATTGCAGAAGAGGCAGATTGGAAGTACGAGGAGGTGGCTTGAAAGTTGGTGATTATTAAAGGGGACGTGGAACGCACTGATGACGAGGTGAGCTGGCAGAGTCCCGCTGCTGAGAGATGGATGAGCAGATCAGACTCATGGACCAGAACCTGAAGTGTCTGAGTGCTGCTGAAGAAAAGTACTCTCAAAAAGAAGACAAATATGAAGAAGAGATAAAGATTCTTACTGATGAACTCAAGGAGGCAGAGACCCGTGCTGAGTTTGTCCAGCGATCAGTAGCCAAGCTGGAAAAGACAACTGATGATTTGGAAGATACAAAATGCACCAAAGAGAAGCACCTCTGTACACTAAGAATGCTGGACCGGACTCTGCTTGACCTGAATGAGCTGGAGAGCACCTCAGTTCCGCCCTGCTCCTCCCTTTGACCCCGACTCCGCCTGAGGCCAGCCTGCTGGACACTGACCTTTAACCTAAGGGCTGATCTTTGATGGGAAGGCTGCTTTCCCCTCTTGCTGTACACCCACCCCTGGCCCCGTGTCTTTTTCACCACGGTCTTTGCCTCTCCCAGAGATTGTAGCTGGGCTAGGTACTGGGGGCTGGGGATTGAACCCAGGACCTTATATGTGGGAAGCTGGCGCTCAACCACTGAGCCACAATAGCTTCCCTGAGTTGGTTTTTTTGTTTGTTTGCTTGTTGTTTGTCTTTGTTTTTAGGAGGCACTGGGAACTGAACCTGGGACCTCCCATGTTAGACACAGGCGCTCAACCGCTTGAGTCACATCTGACCCCAGGGCAACTGTTTTGATACTGAAAATTGACATGCTTCTTTCTGAAATAAATAACCAGTCCCTCCAAAAAAAAAAAAAAAGGAACTCTGAAGATTTTATTAGTTAAGATAGTATTAGTGTCACTGAAATTCTCAAAACCAAGACACTCTTCTTCCCTTGTTCATTTTATGCCTCATAGTTGAAATCTTTCTGTTAGTAGAAAAATGCCGTAGCTATGTAGACTGTAGTGCAAATGATGAACTGTTGAAAGTTCCTTAGAAAGCCATTGCTGTGCCTTTGGAGATTGCACATGGAGAGATTCTTCTTCACTAGCATTGTATGGTCTCAGCCTAGAAATGAGCCAAAGCTGTCTCCCAACCATATAGAGGCATATATATGTCTCTAACTTTTTCCCCAACCTACTGAAAATTCAACAAAAATTCACAAAATGAACAAATCCAAATTTCTAATAGTCATCAGAATACTCCCAGTGTTTGATTTGTAAATATTTTGGATGAAATACATTCGATGAAATAGTATGAGAATGAAAATCAGAAGGAGGTTTGGGTCCCTACCTTATTTTCATATGATATGGATACATCTCTGGGAGCTTGCAGCACCCTTCTCAAAACTCACTGTCATATGGAGCTTATTCCCTACTCAAACCATAGACAGATGTTTAACATAAGGGATATAGTGACTTTCAGTATTTTTTTATTAAACATGTTTAGCAATTTTTGTCATTAAACAGATAATTAGTTATGCAAAGTATTAAGCTTTTTTATAACCATTTTAGTTATGACTAAAAGAGGCAGAGATTGAACTATATCACTGATAATGAATCTTGTGAGAAATTTTCATTTATCTAACTTTCATTCCTTTAGGATTCTTGCTGTAGATTTCTTTTGGAGACAATGAAGATTTATTTGAAAATGTCTAAGATGTATGTATATTTTATAAATACATATTATATATATTCTAAAAATATATATAATATATATATAGGATATATATAGGATATATATATATTATATATAAAACCATAGGCACATTTTATTGTCTAGTATTTTCACTTTTGGAGGTAGTATATACAACGGATAATGATGAGTATGATGAGTGTTGTGCTGTTTGCATTTGCATTATAATATATAGTTCTAAATGTTTAAATTACTGTACATACTATATATGCTATAGGCTAGGATGCTTGTTTTAAATACTGTTATTCTAGTTTATTAAAATCTGAATGTAAGGGAAAAAAAAAAAGATTGTATTAGGGTGGGCCCTAATCCAATATTACCACTGGTGTCCTTATAAAGAGAGGAAATTTGGGAGACAGAGAGAGATGCCTATGTGAGGGAGGCACAATGCCACGGGGTTCTGGGAAGCCACTGCCAGGACCTACAGACTTCAGAGGAAGCAAGGCCCCACTAACACCTTGGTTTGGACCTCTGGCCACCAGAGCTCTGAGACAGTAAATTTCTGTTGTTTAAACCAACTAGTCCGGGGTACTAGTTGGTTACAGCAGCTCCAAGAAATCAAGGCAGTAGAATGCATGGGCCTCAGGGTCAAGACAAGTAGTGGGATGACTGTGAGAGGCCAAAGAAAACAAGCCAACTGGCCCACACAGGGTACCCTCTAACCTCAAGTCAGTTAACTGGGTCTCAAAAATAATACAATCTGTGAATGAGGGCAATGCTAGAAATGATTGATTTCTAGTGCTGTTTCTGTTAAACATTCTACCTAGATGAAGTTGGGGTAAGGGAAGCAAAACCCTCTATTTATTCTGAACAAAGAATTATACGTCATAGTATAATATTAACTGTCTAAAAACGATAACATTAGGGCAGTGCAAAGGTTATACTTTTTTTTGAAAAATGCAAACACCATTAGGCTTTCAAAGAATTCCACATTGGTCAGATTTGGGCCTTTTCCAAACCACAGTAAATAAGTTCCCTTTTCCAGTTTCTTACAAGCACTTCACCAGCAGCCAGACGGCGAGGGACCGTCTCTCCCTGCATGTTCTCAGGCCTTGAGACGTGATACAGGCCAGTCTCCAACACAACCTTTTATTCCTCTGGACTGAAAGCACAATGGGAAAGCCGAGGAGGGATTATGTGCACTGGAAGAGCAGCTTAAAATGCTTCCCCACCTCCACGGAGCACGCAGCCCAACTCTGCAAATGGAATTCCACTAACCTTCAGCTGAGATGCTCACAACAACCCAGAGGTGGAACTTTAACTTGTTTTGAAGACAAAGTGCAACTTGTTCAGATGTTGAAGTTATGCAACATCAAAAACAGCTTTTTTAACCAGGCAGGGCAATGATTCAATAGAGAAAAACTATCTCAGCTAGTTCTGAAAAGTTACAAACTTTTTACTTTTGGTCTCATTAACATCACAATAGTATGTTATACTTATAGTAGCCAAATTATCAGCAGGGAGAAGTTACATAATCAGAGTAAACTTTCCTAATGAGAATATATAGGATGTAAAACATCAGGAAAAGTTCATTTACATGGTAATTGATATATGAAGGTAACAATCCTGAAATCATCCACAATGTCACCTTTCAAATGAATTTAGTTATTATAGATTTTGACTTTTCAACATACCTGGATGGCGAAGATAACCAGATTTGCTTGTTTGGGGTTTGCTTGTTGATCACGTAGGTTCCCAGATTGCCACCCAGTTTAACTGTTAAAACACCACTCTAGTGGATTCAGAGGAAAAAAGCACAAATAAAACAAGATCAAGTTATCAGTTTTTCATAATTGCTTCAAATTTTCTTATATCTCAATGCTTTCCATTTATTACACAATATATACCATAAAGAAATGTATTTAATTTATTGTTAGAAATGGATCATATGGAAAAAATATTGCTCTCAGAATCAGAATATGATTAATCATAACAATACTTCTATCTCTTAGTGCTTTCCCTCATTCCCTAAGAGGTTGGCAAGGTAAGAATTATCAGTATTCCCCTCTGGAAAGGAGGAAACAGAAGTTCAGAGTGTTAAGTGACTTGTCTGAGGACTTAGGGCTGGCAAATGCAAGGATATGCATCCTACCTGCTGGCTTGATGCCCTTGTCTACTCACCAAAACATACTGGAGAACAGTAAAAACGTAGACACCAGAGCTAAGTTCCCTTTGTTCAAAGTGGTGAGCAGGAGGGAGCGTGCTCTCCATCTCACAGACCCTGTCCAACCCAGGGGCCCTGAATGATCCTAATAACACACTTCTGCAAACATAAAGAGCTATTTAAATGGTGGAGGGCAGTGACAATAATGATGTAACTTACAGGCGTGGGATGGGGGAACACTATTGGGTTATTTTTTAAATAACATCTTTTCTGCTTAAAAAAGAAATGTATTGAAATTACAGATATACTGGAAATGCAGATAGTATAAAGCAAATGAAAACATCAACAGAAATCAATAAATACAATTTACTATCTTCTGTGTGCCAGGCACTGTATCTGACACTGTACGTAAATTGTTTCCAACCTGACAATAACAATTGGAGGGGGTATTGTTACTCCAGTTTTACAGATGAGGAAAACAGGTTCAGAGTAATAAAGAATTCTTAATAATTGGCAGGGCTGATCTTAAACCCAGGTCTGTTTTGGTCCAAAGACCCTGCTCTTTCCATAATACAAAGCATTCTCTTAATCCCATTGACCCACTATACAAGCTGTTCACTCTCATAGCAGCTGCCAGTTTTTAAATGTATTTTTTAATAAGGGCTGGGATCATCCTGTATTGAAGTTTTTTGTTTGTTTGTTTGTTTTTAAGCTATCTGATTCCAGGGTGTTTTCATCATCCCTAGATGATGCCTTAGAACAGACCAAATCCGGAGGCGGGTGCAATCCCTGAATGCCAAATCGATTTTTTCCAAACTGAAGTCTTCTGAGCAACTACAGTGAACAGGCTGCTCTTTCACAAAGGGCATATTAATAAAACAACCAGGAGATTCTTTTTGGATCCACAGGTCTCCAGCTGTTTCCTCCACCTGGGTCTGAGTCTCCACCTCCAGCCCCCACAGTCCCAGCTTAGGCACTTCTGGGAGGATCACCCTGACGCCCCTCGGCTGGGTCAGGACTGTCTGCCCCGTGTCGGCGGCCTCTACCCTCTGGTGTCCACCACCTTCGGACTGTCCTCACTGCATCTGAGCTGCTGCTTGTTTGCCTGTTATCCCTCCCACCCCCAACTCCACTTTAAAACCTTGCCCGAAGGAGATGTCTCTTTATTTTAGTATCTTCATTGCCTAGTGCCCCACCCCATTCTTTCAAGAAAACACTGGATGGATACAAAAATACACTTGGGGATGAATGAAGGAGCGGTCAGATGAAGAATGCACGATAAATAGGACTGTGATAACATTTGCCAAAGTCTCAACACTCAATTCCCCCAACTAGCTTATAGCCGTTCACTGTAAGTAATCAGGTTTTTTCCCATGGAACTTGAAACTGTTTTCAAAGGGAAGGGGCAAGAAGAAGGAAACTAACTGCCTTACTGGTTCCCCAGGAGTTCTTAATGCTTTGGGAACTGTCTACAAAATGACCAGATGAAGAGGGCTTTCCATTCATTATTTTTTTCCTTAAGGGGCACTCTAAGTCTGTTTTGGGAGTGTAGGCAGACTGCAGGGGGATGACCATAATTTGTAGCAGGCACTAACCAATCACGTTACAGACTGGCCACAGCTGGTGGGAATTAGTTACCTCCACCAGTCAATAACGGCCCTACACACATAGGAACAAAAATAGCAATTATTGCTGTCACTGGGTCATTTACAAAACTAGACACATATGCGATGGCATGTTGACTCAGGGGATTTCACATATATGTGAACTGCCCATACCTCCAAAATAGATAACTTCTCTTTAAGGAATAGTAATGATGAATGGGAAGCATCTCTTATCTATATTGTTTTATTTAATCTTAATATAAACCTGGAGAACTAGAGATTAATGTCACCCACTTCATTGCTGGGGAACCTGATGCTCAAAGATGTTAGATAATTCACTTAAGGACTCATAGAAAGAAAACACAAACCCTGAATGCTAAGCCAGACCCCTTCTCTCTATATGCAATAAAAGGTTGCGTCTGAGTCAGGGGCCCTTAATTGCGGGCCCAGAGGTGGTCCTCAGGGATCTGCAAACAGCCCCCATGCCAAAGCTGAAATTGGACTCATTGGCGTGCATGGAAGTTTTTCTTGGGAGAGGGTCCAGAGTCGTTATTAGATTTTTATAGGCGGTCTTCCATGCAAAAAAATGTTAAGAAATCTCTGCTCTAAGGCAGTATATGGTAACAACTCAGTGAAGGAAGAGCATGGCAACAAGCAAATCCTCATTCAAACCTCTAAGAGGCCAGGGCACCCTCTGGAAAAAAATGATGGCGGCTTGGACATAAATCTTCAAATAACATGGTGATTCTAACAGTTTCTGGTCAGATTTTGCTGGGTCAAATGCAGCAGACTTGTTGGTTGCCTAGTGATGGGGAGGTACTTTCGGCTCTAGCACGGAGGCCCTCTAATGACTGGTGGCAGGGAAAAGTGAGGCCGAGACCCAGGCACTGACATTCACCAGTAAGTACCTGCTCTACTAGACTGGATGACACAACAGCTAGGAGGCTGCTCAAATCTCCCACTCTACAGGGAGAAAACAGAAGAGCAAATATATTATTGGGTATAACTGGATTATTTCTTTCATTTTTTTACTTGATTAGTAACAAGTTGGTAAACATCTACATGTAGATGTAGGTAAAACAGCAATGAAAGTGTATTTTGAAAAAGTATGTGGGGCCCATTTGAACCAATATTTTAAGTCCCTACCACTTGGGATACCAAGAATAGACAGTGTCCTTGCCACCAAGGAGCTCAGTCTAGCGGTAAATAGACAATTACAACACAGAGGATCAGCTCTCCTCAGTCACCCACAGATGGCTGGTCAAGGAAGGGAGGGATGTCTCTGCTCCAGCATTGGGAGGGCTTCACAGAGGAGGTAATTTCTAGCTGGTCCTAAGGGCAGGGAAAGGCCACTCTTGACCAAAGCTCAAGTAAGAGAGTAATAGCCTGTTTTACCATATATAATGCATTTTCAATTGATTCATCTTATATGTGAAAGACCTAAGTTCCTTAGCATCTGAGGGACCCTAAACAGGAGTTCACACTGAGTAGAGAGCATTTCAAAGTACATAATCAGAAGTCCATACAACAGAGGCAGCTACTTTATGCACTATCTTTCTAAATCTACATGAGAGGATTTGCTAATTAGCAAATGATTTCTTAGAAATAATTTTTCTACCTGGTGAGTAGAGTGGTAGTCAAGGTATATGAATTGGCTAGAAAAATTCAAGGACTTCTGACCTTGCAGGAATGCGGTACAGAATCTGGAAAGCCCAGTGTCCTAATACTCTTAAAAGAGGCACTCTGGGGAGAGGATTCTGGTAAGATCCTGCAGCTGGCCACTGAGCGGAAGGTTTTATTGCTTGATTCAATGAGATAAACTGAATCCAGCTGCTTCTAATTTGCTTCTAATGAAACATTCATGCCAAGTACTTGAGTAAGGTTGGGTTTCATTAATCCTATAAGAACAGGTCGTTTGACTATTTTTGTGGCTTGCTAATTCATGTTTGTATGTGTGGCAAAGTTCAGCCTGAGATTTGCTTTCCTTGTAACTTAGCCCCTGGCAGAGAGTATCACGCAATGGTCAAGCCGGCAAGGTCCCTTTGTAACGGTACCCTAAGAAGCTCGTTCTCTAGAGGTGTCGGCATACAGACTTTTTTTTTTGTACAGAGGGGCTGGGGAATGAAACTGGGACCTTGTATGTGGGAAGCCAGTGCTCAACCAGTGCGCCACATCGGCTTCCCTGAGTTGGTTTTTTCATTTGTTTTGCTTGTAGTTTGTTTTTGTTTTTTCAGGAGACACCGGTAACCGAATCCAGGACCTCCTATGTGGGAGGCAGGTGCTTAACCACTTGAGCCACATCTGCTCCTGGTATACAGATTTTTAAAGCTTTGCCCTGATACTGCTCCATTTTCTGCCATGGACAGCCGTCACTTAATCCATGTGAAAGGCATTCAATCCTTTCCTGCCCTGTTGCCCCTATTTTTACTGCCAAGTCCCTCACGCTTCTTAAAACTGAACTTGATGCCTTCTCCAGGGCTTCATTGGATGGAGTCCCTTCTCCTCTATCCAGCACTCCAAACAGCAATATCCAACACCATTTAGCCTGACAGCTGATTGTCATAAATAATTCCATGATTTAATCCAAAATGCACACTGCATAACATTTCCTGGTATTAATTAATTGCTGTCAAGAGGATTAACCTCCGCAGGGAATTTTCTCTCACTGGCAAAAAAGAACTGCTCCAAGGCCTAAACAACAATTCAAAGCCCAAAGGTGGCTGTTTGCTCAAGACTGCCACCTAGTGGCTAGTCTATAAAGACCAGCGATCCCCTGGCTTCCAGAGGCTAAAGAGCATCCAGCCCAGCGTTTCTTACCCCACCTATACATTAGAATCACCTGGAAAGCGTTAAAAACCTCCATTGTCCTGCCACATACCAGACCACTTAAATCAAAACATCTATGGGTGGGATCCAAGGAAGCACATTTGAGCATTTCAAAAATATACTTGTCGGAGAGGCATCCCGACCTACAACTGATGTGATCTCCCAAGAGTTGAGCTCATGTCTGAGTATTCTGAATAACGCCTAGGCAATTATTTCACCACTGCTCAACAACTAGCAGTCTAGTTCAGTGCTCCCCATACCTTCCTGATGAGAGGCATCTTGTTAGACAAAAAGATGCCCAGGTCCTACCCCGATTTGCTTTTTTAAAAGTTAGACCAGTAGTTTATGGAGAAAATGGGAGAAGAGAAAAGAAACGGGAGAAAATAAGAGATTATACAGAAAGCGAGATTTGGCTTGTGTGGTTACCTTTTAAGCTATTACTTATTCTTCCCCTTGCTAATGTTCAGGGGAGGGGCTCCAGCTGTTTGCTGTTCTGATTGATTACTGCACCTGTCCCTGATTTGCTTTTTTTTTTTTTTTAA
>JAQZBX010028476.1:0-27789 GCA_029593785.1 Cabassous unicinctus | reverse complement strand
GAGGTACTAGGGCACTGGGATTGAACCCAGTACCTTGTATGTGGGATGATGGTGCTCAACCACTGTGCTACACCTACTCCCCTTACAGAAATCTTTTTGTTTTTTAGGAGGTACTGAGGATTGAACCCAGCACCTCATACATGTGAAGCAAATACTTAACCACTGAGCTTCCCCTGATTCATTCATTTTATTTTCTATATGTACAGCATTGTATCTGTTTGAATAATTGGAGACTTTTTGAACATCCATTTTGTTTAAGGAATATGAATATTTGTTGTCAATATATATTTTTCATGTTTGTAGCTTGGTCCTGCCATAAGCAAATATTTTATAATTTCAATGTCACAACATGATAGATTAGAAATCTTGAAATATCTTCTACAAAACAGTTGAAATTCTAAATTAAATATTTTAAAATGCTTTTTCATTAAGATCTAGGCTCAACCAACTGTAAGGTGAATGATAGATCTGCTAAAAATGAATGGTATAAGCTGATTCTGAAAGTGCAGCTGCCTTCTACACATTTGCAAATCTTATCACACAGACTTTGTTTTCCCTTGTTTTTTGGGAAAGAGAACACTAGGATTTGGAACGAGAAAACAAATGTTGATAGATGGGATCAAAAATCCAGGTGTATACTTTTTACAATGGAAACAACTAATATATGAGGGCACCAAAATTTAAACTAAAAAAAAAGAAAAGTGCAATAGGCAAATGCTACTTTAAAAAGCTGGGTTATTATAAAAATTATTCAATATACTTCTTAAGGCAAAAACTTTTCATAGTGATGGAAAGGATACTGAAATAATGATAAAGGTTTAAGCTAGTGCTTTCTTCAACTGGAACAATAGGAAAAATACAGGGAAGATTAGCATGGCTCCTATACATTGATGACATGCAAATTCATACAGCATTACATATTTTAAAGAATAAGTGGAACACAGGGCATTTTTGGGTCATTGGAATTGTCCTGCATTATTTTGCAATGATGAATACAGGTCATTATACATTTTGTCATAACCTATAAAATTGTGTGGTGCAATGAGTAAACCATAATGTAAACTATAGATCGAAGCTAGTAGCAATGCTTCAATATTTGTTCATCAATTGTAACAAATGTACCACACTAATGTAAGATGTTATTAATAGGGAACATATGAGAGGCGGTGGGAGTGGGGTATATTGGAATCTCCTATATTTTTGGTGTAACTTTTCTGTAATCTAAATCTTCTTTCAAAATAAAATTAAAAAAAAAAGAATTAGGAAAGTTTAAGTTAACTGAGAATATATATAAGACCTAAACTGTGTTGCTGTTGTTGTTGTGTTGTTGTTGTTGTTGTTTTGCGGTACTGTGGCTGGGAATTGAACCCAGAACCTCATATGTGGAAAACTGACACTCAACCACTAATCCTCATTGACTCATCTGAGTTGGTTTTCTCGTCTGTTTGCTTGTTTGTTTTTTAGGAGGAACCGGGGAATGAACCCGGACCTCCCATGTAGGAAGCAGTCACTCAAATGCTTGAGCCACATCCACTCCCCTCTTAACGTTTTTAATTAACAGAATTACCTCCAATTATAAAGGGATGAATTACAAACAGAAACAAGTATATCCATGCTTTTATGGGAGATTTAAATATGTTTCATTCAATAATACATCTATCAGATACAAGTTTTAAGAATACATACCATTAAACAATATAATTTAAAAATTTGAACTAAGAAATATATTAAAATATATTTCAGCCAAAATTTTATATTGTACATCTGTTCATATTTACTTGGAACATTTAAAAAAATTGACCCTAGCTGAGGAAGGGCATAAATATTTCTCAAGAGTATAAATAACATCACTGATTTATAAATGAGATTGTGGCTTAAAAGGGTAGCCTGTGGACATAAATATTAATTGAAAGGTAGCTAGAGAATAGTGTATGTATAACATAGTGATTTTGGTGGTAGGTGAAGATTGTGTTTAATAGTATAAAAATAAGAATGTTCTTTTAGAAAGTGTTAAGAATATGGTGATACATGGGAAAATTACAACTAATGTAACTTATTGATGATAGTTAACAGTAATTTTGTAATATTTTTACAGCAATGGCAAAAAGATATATCTGTTCAAAGAGAACTATAAGGCATTATCAGAGGTTATGGGAGTTTTCCTTTTGGAGTAATGAAAACATTTTAAAATTTGTTGTGATGATAGTACAACTCTGTGATGAAAATGAAAGCCACTGAGTGTACACTTTGAATGAATTATACAAAATATGGGGTTGTATAACACAGGGAATCTAGTGGTGGAAGATGGACTGTGGTTAACAGGACAAATACGAGAACATTCTCTCATGAACTATAACAAATATATAACACAAATACAGGGTGTTAATTGAGTGGATTGGGGGACAATATTTCAAAAGTAAATTATGGGCTATAATTAGTAGTATTATTTTGACAATGCTCTTTCATATTTTGTAACAAATGTTTCACAGCAATGCAAGTTGTTGATGGTGGGGTGATGTATGGAGCCCTGTACGATGATATGCATGTTTGTTGTGTAACTCACAACTTTTAGAATACACTTTTTGTTATGTGTGCTCATGTATGAATGACATACTACAATAAAATTTTATTTAAAATTTTCCGGGGAGCAGATGTGGCTCAAGTGGTTGAGTGCCTGCTTGTCATGTATGAGATCCCAAGTTTGATCCCTGGTACCTCCTCAAACAAAAAATACCTTTTCTCAGTACTTTATTGGACAAATAAAGTACAAGAAAAATGGTACATTATATATTCTTAAGTAATAATGAAAGACTACATAACAAAGTTGAGAAATTCAGATCAAAAGAAATTTTTTGAATTGTGATCCCATTCAAAGGCATATTAAAGGCCTCTGAATGCAAACTTATTTGTAAATTGGGTTTTTGAAGATATTATTAGTTATGATGAGGCTAATCTGGATTAAAAGCCCTAATCAAATAGGATTATTGTATTTATAAGGAGGCGTAATTTGAAAAGGCAGATGACAGATGCAGAGACAGCGAGAGAGATGACCATGTTACTGAAGCAGCGATTGAATTATGGATTGCCAACCACTGCCAGAAGCCCTACAGGTTTCAGAGTAAGCTCAGCCCTGGGGAACCTTAATTTGATTTCACAGCCTCCAGAAATGTGAGATAATGTATTCCTGTTTTTAAGCCAACTAGTCTGTGGTACTTTGTTCCAGTATTACTAGCAATCCAAGACAAGAGGTACATGTAGTACAATTTATTACCTTAAAAACTTCTATAATACAATTGAAGAACGCTGAAAAGTTAATCAAATGGCATCCAAACCAAAGAGATATGAGAAAGAAAATACTAAAAGAGAAAGCGTAAGAGAAATGAAAAATAAACGACACAAAATATTAAGGAAAATAAAAGTATGCCTAAAGGTCTCACTGTGACTAACACTGTTGAGTAAGTGATATCCAAGATTGAGCAAATAAAAATAGACATAATTATATAAAACTAAGGAAAAATAATTCCAGAGTCAATCACTAAAGTAATTATATCAGTAGTTAAAGCTCTATACATAGTATCTCTCTGCTTTGTGTGATATTGGAAAAAATAATCTATACAAGACCTACCACTAAAACCAAATTAGAAAAACTGGATAAATATTAAACGGCTTGGTTGAAAGCAGGGAAGAATTAAGAGGCCAACACTTGGTAGATGCATCACTGGTGACCCTTACTTGGTTATGTTTTATTTTGTGGTGGATATGGTAAATAAAATGTTTTCCAGTCACTGCAGAGATGATGGGGAGGCTGAGAAGCTTTGCAGAGCTTTTAACAGTCCCACAGAACCAAGAAACCAAAGCAGAGTTCAGAGCTTGTACAGACTGTGTGGACCCTTGTGATCTACCCATGCTTGTTATTGACCAGCCCTCCCAAGGACTGAAGGCAAGCTTTGACTCATAAGTCTCCCATTCAGGATTAAGTAGAGGAAAGATCACTAACACCCCTCATCAGAGCCTAAAAGCAAAGTTAATGCCTCTATAAACAAATATAACATCATCCTAGAACTCTGATGAACATCACAGCATTTTATTTACCATATCCACCACAAAATAAAACATAACCAAAAAGGCAAGTGAGGGTCACCAGTGATGCAGAGAAATAAACAGAGGTAGGGATCCAGATAATGAAGATATCATTTACAGATATCAAAATAACAACATTAAATATACGGGAGAAAAGAAAAAGTACATAGAATGAACTTTGTCAGAATATTGCAAATGAAACAAACTCAAATAAAAATTCTATTACTGAAATATACATCAAACAAATTTTAAAATTCAATGAAAAGAAATAACTGATCTAAAAAATAAGTGAATGCATTGATGAGTCAGACAATATATCCACAGTGAATCACAGGGAGAAATAAAAGATATAAAAGACAGGAAAGAGTGTAAGTGGGGAGAAGGAAATCATGAGAAGTTCCACCATATTGTAAGTAATCCCAGAAAGAGAGCAGAGAAATAATATGGAATGAGTTTTATGTGCAGGGACAAGAAATAATTTAAATTATTGAGAGCATTAAGCAACAGAGTCCAATGAATCCCAAGTAGGATAAATTTTAAAAGCCCTACACCAGAATATATAATAATATACTGAAACCTGAAACAATAAAAATACCTGAAAAGCTGCCAGAAAAACATTCAAATTACTTCAAAAGATCAACAATTAGATTAAAAAGTAACTCCTCAACAGGAGCTAGAGTGGAATGAGGTCCACAAAGTAGTAAATAAAACCTACTCCCTCTGACTATTATGTGATAGATAAGAATCAGTGGTAAAGACATGTTCAGACTAAAAGCAAAAAACTGAGACAAATTGTCAACAGCAGATATACACAAAGGGTGATTCCATGCAAAAGGAAAATGTTCTCAGAAGTCTAGATAGAAATAAGAATGAAAAACACTCAAAAAGATAAATATACGGACAAATCTAAATAAATACCTGCCTGAAACAATAATAATTCTCTATTGAGGTGTTTGAAATATTTATGAAAATAAAATACACAGTAAGAGTATCTTGTAATTGGCATGGGATAACACAATACCAACTAAAGATTTCTGAAGACTTTAAATATTTGAGAAAGAAAAAAATCATTTTATTCACTTTTACAAGGCAAAGATATATTCTCTAGGATATGAACTCAATGAATAGTAAAACATTATTTTTAAAAACAGGCTAATAAAGGAGAAAACGTAATTTAAAAATAATCCAGAGTGGCATCATTAACATGACTATGTAAAACATCTCCTGGAAATTATTTCCCACAGAATCAAGTAATAAAGGGCAAATCCCAATTCCTTGGCACTCTGAATGACAGAATGGAGAAGGACTCCACAACTGCTGAATTGAAGAAAAAGAAGAATAATCTCCACAATGAGTAGATTTACATCCTGGACTGACCAGTTTGGACCCCCTCCCTCACTTGGACCCATATAACTTGGGAGTTGCACAGATGCTGCATGGTCTTGGGTCCCTCCAGCTGCAGATGCAAACTATAGAGCCACTCACAGCAGCAAGATTGAATCCCATTCATATCCAGGAACAGGGCCAAGGCTTCAGAGACTCAAGGTGAAACAAAACAACTAAGGAGCTTGTAAAATGATTTTCCAGCCATTCACTTTAAGCCTCCTTGAATCCCTGGGTCGAAGGTGAGTTTCTTGTAGACAGCATATAGATGGATCATATTTCCTTATCCATTCTGCCAATCTGTGTCTCTTGATATGTGAATTTAGTCCACTAACATTCAGTGTTATTACTCGTAATGAATTTCTTACTTCAGCCATGGGAATCCCTGTAATTTCTGAGTAATATTTAGGTAATCTAGGCACCTTAAAAAAAAATATATATATATATATAACAAATAACATTTATGTAAACAAATGCACATATATGCATATGTATTTACATATCATTTTACAAATATTGGTATGTATTGTGAAAAATTTGATTTTTACCCACAATAAAAAAATAAAATAAAATAAAAAAACAACTAAGGAGTGCAGCATACAAAAGGGCCTCCAGGGGAAAGAAAAAGAGAGAAACCACAGTGGAACTGTTGGCAAGGGGTGATACACTCAATCCAGTATCTGTTTGCTTGACCACCTAAATGCAAAACAGACCTTTCTGGATTCATCCCATTTCTGGATTGAAACCAGCTGGTTCCCAGAGACAGGATACCCTAACAGGGAAGAAACCAGAGGCAGAAAATCTTCACAAAAATGGGAGATGAGAAAGCTAAATTGCTATAAGACAGGACAGGTCCAAGAACAGATAAATGTAAGGAAAATGGGGCACTGACTGGGGACAGAATTTAAACAAATCATAGGAGTTCGGCAGAATATTCTGTACAAAAATAAACAAAACAGATCAAGATTGCCAGAAAAGAAACAGAGAAAAGGAAGCTTTGTCTGAGAGGTGAAAAAATTGCATAAAAAAAAGCAATCTTAAAAATTGTATTGCATATCCAGTTCAAGAATCAGATGAAGAAGAGTTGAGAAAAACTAAATAGTTAGACAGGGGTTACTCCAAAGATCCAGAATAATTGGGACCAAGTGAAAATGATGAACCTTAACACAAAAGCAAACAATAATAAACCCTGTGGCAAAAGGGATAAACTGACCTACAGAGATAAATACACCAAAAATCTGATATCCAGACATCAGCCAAAAATCACACCCATACTAAGAAAGAGTAAGATATTACTCAGTCAAGGGGACAAATTAAAACTTCAGAGGAGACACAGAATTTGGAACAACTAATCAAAGATGTTCAAGCAAGTCTTCTAAATCAATTCAAGGAGATGAAGGAAAATATGCATAAACATAAAAAAGATTAAAAAAAAAAAGATGGGACCATAAAGATGTATTTGAAAGTATAGAAAGAAACACTGAAATTATGTGGATGAAAAGCACAATGGTAGAATTACTGGTATTCCCAAAAATGTCCCTGTATTCCACCTGTTTTTCCCTCTCCCTGCCCTCAGAACCTCCAGTGGCCACTACCTCCACATCAATGATATAATTTCTTCCATTGGTAGAATCACAATGTGTATCGTAGAATACCAGTAAGCCTACTTTAGTCCATAGTTCATTTCCCAATCCTGAGGATTCTGGGATGATGATGTCTCCTCCACCTCTAATTGACAGGGTTCTGTGATCCCATAGGTCTGATAGATGGGACTCACAGTTGTAGACACTCTTCGTTCCTTGGTATGGTAGTTGTACATCATCAACTCCATGTTAGTTGTCCTGGGTGAGACCAATGAACTGGAGAGTAGGTGTTGCAAATCTGTTGAGATTCAGGGCCCAGCTCCTGGCTTGATTTTGATACTTAAGCTGTGCAATTTTAAAGACATAGAATAAGTTGAACCAAGTATCAAAGAAGACCTGTGACAAAAAATAGGCAAGAAATTGGCCATCAGAGTAAATTCACCAATATATCCAGATGTCTAGAAATCAGCAAAAAATTACAAGCCATACTAGGAAACAGGAAAAGATGGCCCATCCAAAAGAACTAAACAAATATTCTGAAGAGGAACAGGATTTAAGAAAATCAGTGATAATCATAAAACTCTCTTCAATCACTTCAAAGAATTGAAAGACAATATGCCTAAATAAATAAAGGATATTAAGAAGACACTGGGTGAATATAAAGAACAATTTGAAAGCCTGCAAAGAGAAGTAACAGATATCCTGGGAATGAAAGGCACAATGGATGATGTAAAAAACAATTAGAGGCACAAAAAAGCAGATTTGAATTGCTCAAAGAGAGAATTAGTGATTTTGAAGATAGAATATCTGAACTGGAAAAGACAGGAGAACAGAAAGAGAAGAGAGTGGAAAAAACTGGAACAGAATCTCAGGGAATTGAATGACAATGCAAAACCCACAAACATTGGCATTATCAGTGTCCCAGAAGGAGAAGAGAATGGAAAGGGGCAAAAAAAATGTTGAGGAAATAATGACTGAAAACTTTTCAACTCTTATAAGACATAAATGTCAATATCCAAGAAGGACAATGCACCCCAAACAGAATAAATCCAAATAGACCTAATCTGAGACACCTACTATTCAGAATGGCAAATACCAGAGATAAAGAGAGGATTCTGAAAGCAGCAAGAGAAAAGCAAAGAATCACATAAAAGGGAAACTCGATACTATTAAATGCCATCCTTTCATCAAAAACAAAGGAGAGAAGAAAGTGGATTGATGTATTTAAGGTATTGAAAGAGTAAAACTGCCAACCAATAGTTCTGTATCTGTCAAAATTGACCTTCAAAAATGAAGGTGAGTTCAAAGTCTTCACAGACAAATAAAAACTGATAGAATATGTTACCAAAAGACCAGAATTACATGAGATACTAAAGAGAGTGCTGCAGCCTAAAAGGAAAAAAACAAGGGCAGGAGACGTGGAGAAGAGTGTAGAAATGAAGATTATTAGGAAAGATAAAGGTTAAGAAGACAGACTATATGATAACATGATGATGGAGAGCTGAAGCACAAGATGGATGAAGTATGTTAAGCCATTACAGTAATAACATTGAATGTCAATGGCTTGAACTCCCCAATCAAAAGACATACACTGATAGAATGGATTAAAAAATATGAGCCATCTATATGTTGTCTACAAGAGACCCAACTCAGATGTAAGGACACAACCAGGTAAAAAGTGAAAGGGTGAAAAAAGATATTTCATGTAAAGATATTCCATGTAACCAAAAAAAGAGCTGGAGTATCAATACTAATATTGGACAAAATAGATTTTGAATTCAAAACTTATATAAGGTATGAAGAAGGTCATTATATATTAATGAAAGGGGCAATTCACCAAGAAGAAATAACTATACTAAATATTTATGCAACTAACCTGATTTCCCCAAGATACACAAGGCACACACTAGCAAAACTGAAGGGAGAGATAAATATCTATATCACAGACAAACAAAAACTGATGAGCTATGTTACCAATGACCAAAATTACAAGATATACTAAAGGGATTGCTGAAGCCTGAAGGGTAAAAACAAGGTTGAGAGATCTGGAGAGGAGTGTGGAGATGAAGATTATTAGGAAATGTAAATTAAAGGAAAAGAAGACAGACAATAGAATGATATGACAACAGAGAGCTGAAGGACAAAATGGATGAAGTAATGGATGAATTACTATGGAGCAATTCACCAAGAAGAAATAACTATACTAAATATTTATGCAACTAACCTGATTTCCCCAAGATACACAAGGCACACACTGGCAAAACTAAAGGGAGAAATAGATGTCTCTACAATAATAATTGGTGGCTTCAGTACACCACTCTCAGTATTGGGTAGAACATCTGGACATAGGATAAAGAAACAGAGAACTTGAATAATAAGATAAATGAACTAGACCTAACAGATGTCTGCAGAGCATTGCACCCCAAAAGAGCAGGATATTCTTACTTTTCAAGTGCTCATGTTTCCTTCTCCAAGATAGACCATATGTTGGGTCACAAGACAAGTCTTAATACATTTAAAAAGATTGAAATTGTACAAAACACGTTCTCTGATTTTAATGGAATCAAGCTGGAAATCAATTGGATGAAAAAATGGAAAATTCATAGATATATGGAGGTGAAACAACACACTGTTAAATAATCAGTAGGCCAAAGAAGAATTTGAAAGAGAATTCAGCAAATATCTTGAGATGAATGACAATGAGAACAGAACATATCAAAACCTATGGGACACTGCTAAGGCAGTGGTGATGGGGAAATTTATAGCCCTCAATAATTACATTAAATAAAAAGAAAGAACTAAAATTGAAGATCTAACTGCATACCTGAGGGACTAGAAAAAGAACAGCAAACTAATCCCAAACCAAGCTGGAGGAAAGAAGTAATAAAGATCAGAGCAGAAATAAATGAAACTGAGTAGAAAAAAACAATAGAGCGAATCAATGAAACCAAAAGTTGGCTCTTTGAGAAAATTAACAAAATTGGCAATCCCTTAGCTATACTGACAAAGGAAAAAAGAAGAGGATGCGAATAAAATCAGAAATGAGAGGTGGGCATTGCCACTGACCCAGCAGAAATAAAAGAGATCATAAGAGGATGCTATGAACAATTGTATGCCAAAAATACTAGACATCGTAGAGGAGATGGACAGATTCCTAGAAACACACAAACCACCAGACTGACCCTAGCAGAAATAGAAGACCCCAACAAAGCAATCACAAGTGAAGAGATTGAAACAGTCATCAAAAATCTCCCAATGTTGAAAAGTGTGGGACCAATAGCTTCACAGGTAAATTTTACCAGTCATTCAAAGACGACCTAATACTGATCTTGCTCAAGCTTTTCCAAAAAGTGGAACAGGAAATAGTTCTACCAAACTCATTCTATGAAGCCAATATAACTCTAATACCAAAACCAGATAAAGAAATTATGAAAAAGAACATCACAGACCAATATCTCTAATAAATATAGATGCAAAAATCCTCAACAAAATACTTGCAAACAAAATCCAAAAGCACATTAAAAGAATTATACACCACGATCAAGTGGGTTTTATCCCAGGTATGCAAGAAAGGTTCAACACAAGAAAATCAATTAGTGTAATACATCACATTGATAAATTAAAAAAGAAAAATTACATGATCTTCTTGATTGATGCAGAAAAGACATTTGACAAAATAACAGCACCCACTCTTGATAAAAACACTCCAAAAGAGAAGAATAGAAGGAAGCTTTCTCAATATGGTAAAGTGCATATATGAAAAACCTACAGCTAGCATTGTACTCAACAGTAAAAGACTGAAAGCTTTCCCACTGAGATCAGGAACAAGAAAAGGATGCCCACTGTCACCATTATTACTCAATATTGTGCTAGAAGTTCTAGCTAGAGCAATTAGGCTAGACAAAGAAATAAAAGGCACTCAAATAAGAAAGGAAGAAATAAAACTTTCACTATTTGCTGATGATATGATCCTATATCTAGAAAATTCAGAAGAAAAAAAAACACAACAAAGCAATTAGAATTAATAGAGTTCAGCAAAGTGGCTGCATATAAGATTAACATGCAAAAATCAATAGCATTTCTATACACTACTGATGTGTATTCTGAGGAGGAAATAGAAAAATTCCATTTATAATAGCGACTAAAAAAATCAAATATTTAGGAATAACCTTAGCCAAGGACATATAGGACCTGTATTCAGAAAACTACAAAACATTGCTAAAAGAAACCAAAGAAGACTTAAATAAATACAAGGACATTCTGTTTTCATGGATCTGAAGACTAAATATCATTAAGATATCAATTTTACCCAAGCTGATTTACAGATTCAACACAATCCCAATAAAAATCTCAACAGCCATTTTTGCAAAATCAAATTGCCAATAATCAAATTTATTTGGAAGGATAAGGGGTTCTGAATAGCCAAAAATGTCTTAGAAAGAAGAACAAAGTTGGAGAACTCTCACTTCCTGACTTTAAAACATATTAGTTAGCTACAGTGGTAAAAACAGCATGGCACTGGCATAAGGACAGACAGATTGACCAATGGAACAGAATAAAGAAAACAGAAATTGACCCTCACATCTACAGGCTTTGACAAGACCCTTAAGCCCACCCCAGAAGGCTAGAACAGTCTATTCAACAAATGATGCTGGGAAAACTGGATAGCCATATCCAAATGAAAGAAAGAAAACCCCTATCTCACACCTTATACAAAAATTAACTCAAAAATGAATCAAAGATTTAATTATAAAAACAACAACCATAAAATTCCAGAAGAAAATGTAGGAAAACCTCTTCAAGATCTTGTGGTAGGTGGTGGTTTCTTAAATCTTACCCCCAAAGCACAAGCAACAAAAGATGAAATAGATAAATGGGACCTCCTCAACAGTCAACACTTTTGTACCTCTAAGGATTTTGTCAAAAGGGTGAAAAGGCAGCTGACTCAATGGGAGAAAATATTTGGTAATCGCATATCTCATAAGAGTTTAATATCCATGATATATAAGAAGGTCATACAACTCAACAATAAAAAGACAAACTATCTAATTTAAAAATGGGCAAAAGACAACTGTCCATAGTTGGGTAACAGATGTAGCTTAAGTAGTTGAGTGCCTGCTTCCCATGTACAAGGTCCCGGGTTGGATCCATGGTACCACCTAAAACAAACAAACAAAAAATGCAAAAACCAACTCTCTTCATTGGGACTGGATATAGTTCAGTGCCTGCTTCCCATGTAGGAGGTCCTGGGTTCAATCCCCAGTACCTCCTGAAAAAAAAAACAAAACTGCATGTTATTGGCATAAGAATAGACATACTAATCAGCAGAACCAAATTGATAATTCAAGTATAGAGCCATGCATATTCATTCAACACATACTTGACAAGTCCACCAAGCCCACTCAACTGGGACAGAATAGCCTCTTCAACAAACAGTGCTTGGAGAACTGGAAATCCATATCCAAAAGAATGAAAAAAGATCACCATCTCATGCCCTATACAAAAGTTAACTCAAGATGGAACAAAGACCTAAATATAAGAGTCAAGAGCAGAAAGCTCCTAGAAGATAACATAAGGAAGAATCTATGAGATCTGGTAGTAGGAAATGGTTTTATAAATTTTACACCCAAAGCTTGAGCAATGAAAGAAAAAATAGATAAATGGGACATCCTCAAAATTAAAAGCTTTTTTGCTTCAAAAGAGTTTGTAAAAAAAGTAAAAAAGCAACCTCCTCAATGGGAGAAAATATTTGGGAACCTCTTATCTGTTAAGGGGTTAATACCCGGCATATATAAAGAAATTTTACATCTCAAAAATAAGGACAAAAAACCCACTTAAAAAATGGGCAATAGATTTGAATAAACACTTTTCCAAAGAGGAAATACAAATGGCTAAAAATCACATGAAAAGATGTTCAGCATCATTAGCTATTACATATATGCAAATCAAAACTACAATGAGATATCATTTTACACCTGTTAGACTGGCTATTATTTAAAAGAAAACAAACCAGAAAACTACAAGTGTTGGAAAGGATATGAAGTACTAAGAACAATCATTTACTGCTGGTGGGAATGTAGGTTAGTGCAGCCCCTGTGGATGACAGTTTGATGTTTCCTCAGGAAGCTAAGTATAGAATTGCCTTATGATCTGGCAATCCTACCACCAGGAATATAACTAGAAGAATCGAAAACAGGGACGTTAACAGATAGTTGCACAACAACGTTCATCGCTGCATTATTCACAATTGCTAAAAGTTGGAAGCCACTCAAGTGTCCACTCAAGGGATGAATTGATAAACAAAATGTGGTATATACATACAATGGTGTATTACTCAGTTGTAAGAAGGAATAAAGTATTGACACATTCGACAACGTGGATAAGTTGCGAAGAGCTTATGTTGAGTGAAGTAAGCCAGTCACTAAAGAACAAATATTAATGTGATCTCACTGATTTGAACTAAGGATATTGAGCAGAGCCACAGAGGTAGAGTCTGGAAGATAGGCTAACAGTAGATAGAAAGGGAGTAAAGTGATGAGCATAGATTCTGATGCCCTTTCTGGGCAGAATCTATGATAAGGCGGATGGGGGTGGTTTGGCAGCGGATGGGGGTGATGGGTGTGCAGTGATGTGAGAGGAACTGAGGTTGGAGTGTCAGCAGGGTTGGGGTGTTTGTGGTGGGCTATCCATAGAGCTGGGGAGAGGGCTGGAGGAAGGAGCAGGTGAACTTTGGGGAAGTGAACTTTGGGGAGGTAGAGGACTGAGATACAGAATACAATTGTGGGAGTTTTCTTTTGTCAACTATGGAAGGGAAGGGTCACTGGTGCAGGTATCAGTGGTGGTTGGATGTGTGGGTAATGGTGCACCTGGGGCAGCCTCTATGGAATATGAATGTGTTCATGTGGTCATAGGGAATTATGTTAGTGGGTGGAGACCCACACAATAGCCAAAAAAATAATAAATTCCCACCATTGAGAAGTCATGCTACATTCATTAATAGAATGGTAAGAATCTCTTAAATACATAGGCAGTGCCTAATAAAAGAAAACAGACCAATATGCCAAGCCCTCAATATTAATGCTTGTACTTATGAACATTATTCTTATAAAATTGAAACTTAGCTTAATAATGTCTACTGCCTAATAGTTATCTCCTGAAAGCCTCTTTGTTATTCATATGTGGACTCTCTCTAAACCACACCCAACAAATAAACTCACCACCTTTCCCCACACATGGGACATGACTCTCAGGGATGAACCTCACTGGCACTGAGGGATTAATACCAGTGTTGCATTTGAAAAAAATACCTTCACCAAAAGGGGGAAACATTAAATACAAAAGAGTTTTATGGCTAAGAGGTTACAAAGTGAGTTGGGAGGTCATTCCAGAGGTTAGACTTGGGCACAACTCAGGCAGATCTCACTAACTGACACAGTAACCAAAATCTCAAACAGGTTGCTCCTGAGTGCTGTAGAGACATTCAAATACTATAGGCAAGGCACACAGCCCCATGAAATTAGAACCCTGTCAATGGGCCTTACCTTGAAATATATGATAACCTATTTCCCAAATGTAAAAGAGTTACACTCATTTATAATTTCCCTACACATGATTCATCTACCTCTTTTACTTGAACTTATATTTTGGACTATACCCATTAAATATATGTCCCAGAGATTTAAATCTTTGGTCTTTTCATATGCAGTTGAGCCCTGAATCTGTGAGATTCCGAGATTCTTATGAACACTTACTCTCTAGTTCATCAGATTTGCCCAGGATGACTAACAAAATGATGATGATGGACAACCCCCATCACAAAAAACAAATAGCATCTATAACTGCAAGCAAAACAGTTCCTTCCATCTGCCCCATAAAATCTAAGCCCTCTCTCCATCTGAAGCAGAGTAGGCATCACCATCCCAAAATCCTCAAGATTGTGGAATGAATAAACATAATGGTGAAATGCAACCATGGACTAATGTAGAATTATTATTAATGTAGTAATGGAAGAAATGATGACATTGAAATAAAAATTGTGGTTACCAGATGTTCTGAGGGGAGTGGCAGAGAAGTATAGGTGGAACATAGGTTATTTTTAGGGCATTGGAATTGTTCTGCATGATATTGTAATGACAAATAGAGGCCATTATACATTTTGTCAAAACCTATAAAATTGTATGGTGCAAAGTGTAAACCATAATGTAAACTATAGACTTTGGTTAGCTGCAATGCTTCAATATTTGCTCATCAATTGTAACAACTGAATCACACTAATGTAAGATGTTAATAATAGTGGAAAATGTCAGGCATTGGATATATATGGGAATCACTTATCTGTAAATTTTCTATAATCTAAAAGTTCCTTAAAAATATAGTTTATTATTATGAAAAATATAAATATAAATATGAAAAAGAATTTAAAAAGGGTTGGGTGACTAAATATTGTTAAGATATCAATTTTACTCAAATTGATTAACAGAGTCAACCATGTCCAAATCAAAATTCCAACAGCTTACTTTGCTGAAATGGAAAAGCTAATCATCAAATTTATATGGAAGAGTAAGAGGCTCTTAAAAGCCACAAACATCTTTAAAAAGATGAACAAAGTTGGTGCACCCTCATTTCCTGATTTGAAAACTTACTACAAAGTTACAATGACCAAAACAGCATGATACCAGCACAAGGACAAACTTATAGACTAATGGATTGAACTGAGAGTTCAGAAATAGACCCTCACATCTATGGCCAAATGACTTTTGACAAGGGGCCAAGTCTACTCAACTGGGAAACAATAGTCTCTTCAACAAATAGTGCTAGGAGAACTGGATATCCATATGCAAAAAATGAATATAAGAGCCAGGACTATAAAACTCCTAGAAGTAAATGGAGGGAACATCTTCAAGAATTTATGGTAGGCAGTGGTTTCTTAAACTTTACACCCAAAGCATAAGCAATAAAAGGAAAATAGATAAATGTGATCTCCTCAAAATTAAAAGGTTTTGGGTTTCAAGGGGCATTGACAAGAAAGAGAAAAGGCAGTCTACTCAATGGGAGAAAATATTTGGAAACCACATATTGATATGGGTTTAATACCCTGAATATATGAAGAAATTCTACAAGTCAACAATAAAAAGACAAACAATCCAACTTAATACTGTGTGAAAGACTTGACTAGACATTTTTCCAAAGAAGAAATACAAATGGCTAAAAAGCAAATGAAAAGATGCTCAACACCACTAGCTATTAGGGAAATGCAAATCAAAACTACAATGAGATATCATTTCAGATCTACTAGAATAACCACTGTTTAAAAAACAAACAGAAAACTCCAATTTTTTTAGTGTATGGAGAAATAGGAACACTCATTAATTGCTGTTGGGAATGTTAAATGGTGTAGCCTCTGTGGAAGACAATTCAGTGATTCCTCAGGAACCTAAGTATAGAATTACATTATGATCTGGCAATCATTATGCACAGGTGAACTGAAAGCAGGGACTTGAACAGACATTTGCACACCAATGTTCATAGTGGCATTATTCGCAATTGCCAAAAGATGGAAGCAACCCCAGTGTCCATTAACCAATGGCTGGATAATCAAATGTGGAATATATATGATGGAATATTATTCAGCTGAAATAAGCAATGAAATCTGAGTGTATGCAACAAGAAGGATGAAACTTGAGGACATTAATTTGAGTGAAATAAGCCAGACACAAATGGACAAATATTATATGATCTTATTGATATGAACTAAGTATAATAAGCAAACTCATAGAGTTAGAATCTAGAATATAGGTTACCAGTGGATAGAATGGGGGTAGAGAGTAGAAACCTGGTGCTTAATTTGTACAAATTTCTGCATAGGTTCATTGTAAATGTTTGGAAATGGATAGTGGTGATAATACCACATTTTTTGTGGGTGTATTTAACATTGCTAAATTAATGTTTGTGAATGTGGTTGAAAGAGGAAATTTTGGGTCATGTGTATTAATAAAATAAAGAAGACAAATCATGGGACTACATAACAGTGAACCCCATTGTGGATGATGGACTGTGATTAATGGTACAAATATAAGAATGTTCTTTCATGAATTATAACAAATATATGACACTATTACAAGGTGTTAATAATAGGGTGGTATATGGAAAAAATACACCTAATGTAAACTATGGACTATTGTAAACAGTAATATTTTAACATTCTTTCATAAATTGTAACAAAGGTCACACACAAATGCAAAGTGTCAACACAATAGGGGGCGTATTCATTCCCAGGGATGAGCCTCCCTGGCAACGAGAGATTAATACCAAATGCCAACTGGCAATATGACTGGAAAAACACCTTCAAAAAAAGGGGGAAAAGGTAAAGACAAATGAGTTCATGTGGCTAAGAGACTTCAAAGAGAGTCAGGAGGTCATCCCAGAGGTAACGCTTATGCACACCTCAGTAAGATCTCATAGAACACCAAAGTGTATATCACCCCACACAGAGGGGCTCCTGAGGGCTCTGGAGACCCCCAGGTCCTAAATAAGGGGGGATAGCTCCAGAGTTTGATGCCTTATTAGTGGGCTCTACTTTGGAATCTGTGCTCCTGAGAGTGACAGAGTTGTACTCAAATAAGTCCTCCCTGCACATGGTCCATCAGTCCCTTCTATTCAAACATATATGTGATGCTGGAGTTTGTAGGTGTACTTCCAGACTGGAGCCTCTGGCCTGCCCATGTGCCAGCTGTGCCTGGAATCTCGGTGGAGCTACAACTCCTTCTCTACAGCTCAATGGACTCACCCAAGTCACCTGGTGAGGAGACAAAGATGGACAATGGCCATCCCAGGGAATGGAAAGAGGCTGCAGCTGCAGGCAGGATAATCCGATCCACTGTATCCATGGGATATAAGCCCCCTCTCACTTGCAGGTGGAGTGGACATCACCAACCCAAACTCCTCAGGAATGGAGGAAGAGCTATGGACTAGAGTGGACTTCATGGTATTCTGTTGTAGACATAATGTGATTCAATCAATGGAAGAAATTACAACAGTGAGGGTGAGCCAGTGGCCACTGGACACTTTTGGGGCAGGGAAGGGAAAAGCAGATGTAATACAGGTGCTTTTTCAGGACTTGGGAATTATCCTGAGTGACATTACAATGACAGATATAGGCCATTTTACTTTAGCATATAACATGCAGAACGGTGTGGGAGAGAGTGTGGTCTATAATGTGAACTATGGTCCATGCTTGGTGGCAGAGCCCCAGGATGTGTATATCCATTGCAGGTGATGTGCCACACTGATGAAAGAAGTTTATGTGGATGTTGTTGGAGGTGTGGGATGTGGGGAACATGGAAATCCCTGTAATTTTTGTGTAACATTTATGTAATCTAAGCATCTTTAAAAATATATTTCAAAAAAAGAAAAAAAAAAAAGAAGTACTTATGAGTGAAATGACATCCTGGTTAGGAATTGCTTTACAATGTTGCAGAAAAAAGTTGGCAAAATGTGCATAATTGAAATGGAAAGCTGGGTGCAGGAATTCATTAAACAATTTTCTCTTAAAAAAATAAACAAACAAATAATGGTATCCTTGGAGACATTATTTACATTTGTGCATATTTATCAGAAAAAAATCCCATGATATACACAAATACATCTGAATTGTTAATATGTATATGTATTATATATAAAAATTGCAAAGGAACTTAAGTGAATAACTAAGTACTAACTAAAGTGTAGATTGCCATATTTAATAGACTAAATTCCTTTAATTAATTTGGTAAATATTATTAAATAGTATAATATGGGTGTGTCTAACAATTAGCTAAAAAGCATAATATCACTTCCAAAATCAAGTGTTGAGAACAGATGTGTAATTTATTTTTCTGTACACCAATAGAATAATATATTCAGAAGAAAATGTTAACTTAGTAAATGCAAAAAAAAAAAAAAAAATAGGGGGGCATAAGGGAACTTTGTATTTTTTACATGATTTTTCTGTAAACCTATAACTTCTCTAATTTAAAAAGTTGCCATAATTAAAAAGAAATATTATGACAAGTGGGAGAAACTAGACCTGTAGTTATACATATAAAATCCACTGATATAAAATGTAAATATAAATAAATTTATAGAGATGGAATTGGATTAGTAATTATGTAGGGCTGGAGAAAGACAGAGGGATTGAGTGGTGACTGCTAAGGGATATAGGTTTTTTTCCCCAAATAATAAAAATGTTCTAAAATTGATTGAGGTGATCAATGCACAACTCTATGATTATATTAAAAGCCATTGATTGTACACTTTTGATGGATTGTATGGCATGTGAATATATCTCAATAAAACTACGTTGAAAAAAAAAAACAGGCCAAAAAACCTCCCAACAAAGGAAAGCCCAGGACCAGATGGCTTCACAGTTGAATTCTACCAATCATTCCAAGAAGAATTAACTCCAATCCTGCTAAAAGTCTTCCAAAAAATTGAAGGAGGGAACACTACCTAACTAATTCTAAGAGGCCAACTTCACCTTAATACCAAAGCCAAATAAAGATATTACAAGAAAAGAATGCTACAGACCAATTTCTCTTATGCATCTACATGCAAAACTCCTCAACAAAATATTTGCAAATTGAATCAATCAGCACATGAAAAGAATTGTATATCATGATCAAATGGGTTTTATCCCAGGTATGGAAGTGTGGTTCCACATAAAAAAAAATCAATTAATGCAATGCAGTGCATTAAAAAAATGTAGGAGAGGAAACCACATGACCACTTCAATTGATGCAGAAAAGGCATTTGACAAAATCCAGCACCCTTTATTGATATAAAATCCTTAGAAAAATAGGTATAGAAGAAAATTTCCTCATCTTAATAAAGGGTATATCTGAAAAACCAATGAGCTAACATCATACTAAATGGTTAAAGAGTGGAAAGCTTTCCTTCTCAGACTGGAACAAAACAAGGATGCCCACTGTCACCACTATTACTCAACATTGTGCTGGATGTTCCAGACAGAGCAGTTAGGAAAGAAAAAGAAAAAGAAAGCATCTAACTTGGAAAGAAGATGTAAAATTTTTACTATTTGCACATGACATGATACTATATATATTGAAAGTCCCCCAAAAAATCAATGACAAAGCCACTAGAACTAATAAAAATTTCAGGAAAGTTGTGGGATAAAAGATCAACATGGAAAAATCAGTGGTGTTTCTATACACTAATAATGAGCAATCTGTGGAGAAAATCAAGAAAAAAAAATCTCATTTACAATAGCAACTAAAAGAATCAAATATCTAGGAATAAATTTAACCAAGGATATAAAGGATTTGTACACAGAAACCTACAAAACATTGCTAAAAGAAATTGAAGAAGACCTAAGTAACTAGAAGGCCATTTTGTGTTCATGGTTTGGAAGACTAAATATCATTAAGATGTCAGTACAACCCAAAATTATTTACAGTTTCTATGCAATCCCAATCAAAATTCCAATAGCCTACTTTTCAGAAATGGGAAAGCCAATGGTCAAACTTGTTTTTAAGTGTTAGGGGACACAAATAGCTAAAAACATTTGGAAAAAGAAGACTGATGTTGGATGACTCACGTTTCCTTACTTTAAAGCTTATTATAAAGCTGCAGTGGACAAAACAGCATGTTACTTCCCACAAGGATGGATAAAGTGACCAATGGAATTGAACTGAGAATTCAGAAGTAAACCCTCTTGTCGATGGCCAACTGATTTCTAAGAAAGGGACCAAATTGGACTCTTCAAATAATGGTGATGGGAGAACTGGATGTCCATATTCAAAAGAATGAAGAAGCACCCTTATCTCACACCATATACAAATATTAACTTAAAATGGATCAAAATCCTAAATATAGGAACCAAGATAATAAAACTCCTAGAAGAAAATAAAGTGAATCATCTTCAGGATCTTCTGTTAGACAATGGTTTCATAGACTACATCTGAAAAAACATGCAATGAAAGAAATAACAGATATATGGGTCCTCCTCAAAATTATGAAAAAACTTTGGGGCCTCAAAGGGCTTTACCAAGAAAATGAAAAAGCAACCTACTCAATGGGAGAAAATGTTTGGAAATCACATATCAGATAAGGATTTAATATCCAGAATATATAAAGAAATCCTACAACTCAACAGTAAAAATATAAACAACCCAATTTGAAAATATGTGAAAGACTTGAATAGATATTTCTCCAAAGCAGAAATATAAATGGCCAAAAGCACATGAAAAGATGCTTAGCATCACTGGCTATTAGGGAAATGGGAATTCAAGTTCCAATGATATAACATCTCACACCCTTTAGAATGGCTACTAAAAAAAAAATTATAAGTGTTGGAGATGATGTAGAGAAATAGGAGCACTCCTTCACTGTTGGTGGGAATGTAAAATGGTGCAGCTACTGTGGAAGACAATTTGGCAGTTCCTTTGAAAGTTAAGTATAGAATAAACACATGACCTGGCATTCCTGCTAGGAGATATATACCCAAAAGAATTGAAAATACATTTGTATACTGATGTTCATGGTGGCATTATTCACAATTGCCAAAAGATTGAAGCATCCCAAGTGGACATCAATCAATGAATGGATAAACAAAATGTGATATGTGTGTGTGTGTATATATATATATGTATATGAATATTATTCAACTGTAAAAAGAAATAAAGTCCTGATACATGTGACACTATGGGTGAAACTTGAAGTTACAATGCTCAATTAAGTGATCCAAACACAAAAGGATAAATATTGTATTATTTCATGATATGAAATAATTAGAATGAACAAACTCATAGAGTTAGAATCTAAAATCTAGGTTTCCAGAGGCTGGGTTGTGGGTTGAGAATGGGGTGTCAATGTTTAATTTGTATAGAGTTTCTATTTAGGTTGATAGTGAAAATTTGGAAACGGATTGTGGTGATGGTAGCACATTCTTGTGAGTGTAAAAAACAGCACTCAATTACATATGTGACTGTGGTTAAAGGGGGAAATATAGGTTATATATATGTTCCTAGAATAAAAACTAAATGATAAAACATAGGACTATGTAACACATGAAAACCTGTTTTTAATGCAGGACTATAGTTAACAGTAGTAGAATAAAAATGTTTTTTAATGAATTATAACAAATGTACCACACTAATGCAAAGTCTTAATATTAGGGTAGTACATGGGGGAAAATACACCTATTGTAAACTATGGACCATAGTTAATAGTACAATTTTAATATTCTTTCATCAGTTGTAACAAAGGTACCACAACAGTAGAGGGGTATATTGGAACACTGTATTTTTTACATGATCTTTCTGTAAACCTACAACTTGCCTAATTAAAAAAAAGTATAAGAAGAGTAGAAGGACATATATATTATTGAGATGCTGAGGTAAATACAATAAGAGTTGAAAAGTAAAAGAGTTGAAAGTTACTTCTTTTAAAATTAAGGAAAATGGATAGAAGGATGAGACACATCTTCAGTTTATTATATTTTATAATATTAGTTGGTTCTTCAGACTATGAGCATCTATAGCTTGGTAAAAATAAAACTTTTTAATCAATAAATTCATGTAAAAAATGACAACAGGGCAAACATACTGTGTATCAATAGAGTGGAAATAGGGTTTAGGTAAGAGATGTTACTGAATAGGAAAAATTTAGGAATGTAACTACCAAATAATGAATGCAACATCAAGAAATTCACAAATTTTTGGAGGGTTGCCTTCTTTAGATTTATTTTAACACCAGACAGGGGTTCTCCACAAATATATTGTTTCTGCCAATACCCATGAATATCCATGAAAGTCACAATTACAAGGCAAACAGGAAATCATAGAGAGGTTGTGCTAATTTACAAAGATTGTATAGCAAGTTATTACCTAACACAATACTCAGCCCCAAATCTACAGCTCTCTGGGAGGTTTCTTTTGGAAATTTCCTCCAATTCTTTAACAGAGCCAAATCTAGGAAAAGCCTGTATCTCCTCTTTTATCTTTCTGCATCACCAGCCTCCTTATAGCTTCGTGATATCTCTGTTTCTCAGAGTATAGATTATGGAGTTGATCAAAACTGGAATCAGATTATATAGCAGTGCCACAAACTTGGTCACATCATGAGAAAGCTTTGGCTTGGGAATCAAGTACACATAGATGATAGTACTGTAGAAAATGGACACCACCATGAGATGGGAGCCACAGGTCCCAAAGGCCTTCTGTCTTCCCCCAGGTGTCTTTATCCTCAGTACACTATGAGCAATACGTCCATAAGAGACTACAATCAGTGAGAGAGGAAAGACAAGGAAGATGCTACTTAGTATCATAAACTCCTTCTTGTAATTTGTGCTGTCTACACAGGCCAGCTGCATCATTGGGGGTGTCTCACAATAGAAATGGTTTATCCAGTTGTGGCAATATTGGGGAAGGGTCATTGTGATAGGGGTGTGGACCAATGAGTTGCTGAAACCAATTAACCAGGATACGCTGGCCAGTGTCCAGCAGAGCTTTGGTGGCATGAGGATGAAATAATGCAAAGGCTGGCTGATAGCAAGAGAGCGATCATATGCCATCATGGCCAGAACACACTCAGTGCCCCCCAGATCCAGGGTGATGAGAAGCTGGACCACACATCCAATGAAACTTATGGATTTGTCTGGCCCCCTGAGATTGACCAACATCTGAGGACTAATACAGGTCACATGGATGAGGTCAATAAAAGAGATGAGTGAGGAAGAAATACATGGGTGTGTGGAGATGGGGGTCCAGGTGGGAGATGAGTATAATGGTCCCATTGCCCATGAGTGATAGAAAGTAGAATATCAAGTTGAAAACAGACAAGATCCTCTCTAGCCATGGCTGCTCTGAGAAGCCCACCAAAATTAGGTCTTCTCCAGCTGTGGAATTGTCTCTTCCCATCACCTTCTGGGTGACCTGTAAGGAAAATTTTAAAAATCCATTGACCATTGTGCTCTATCAGTGGTGTGTGAGTATAGTGCCTCTGATTAAATTTGGTATCAAATCCCAGTTCATACATTTCCTTCCATTTCCCCAAAGCGACAGTGGGCCAATTCAGTTTTCCCATAATTAGACAAAGGAAATTATTTGAATAGAAGAAAAAGTTAAACTCCTCCAAGAATTGCCTCATAGTACTATTTTATCTCCCATGTTTTCTCTTGGAACCCTCATTGCTTTTTTAGGTTCCTGTCCCAAAGTGCCTACAATGCCTCATTGCTTTCTCCTTCATAATATCATCTTTTATATATCTCAAATCACCTGTTCTGTGTCCTATATATTCTTATCTAATTGTCAATTAAAAATCAATCACATCATCAAATCCCCCAAGGAGATGAAAAGCAATATCATTGCTTACGCTGAAGTCAGAAATTTTCCTAAGATATGGGGACTAGGAAGGCCTTCTCCAGGACCCAAGTTTGAAAAATCTGTCTTGCTGATAGGTGGACATAACTCAAAGAGACAGACAGACAGGTAGAAAGTAATGACTCAGTCTGTTGCTGACATTTTCATCCTATTGATCCCAATAATCTGGTGTACAAAGAGAATCCAGCCTTTGCTCTCTGTTCCCATCATGCCCTTTTCCTGTGGCCTTTTGTCTTCATCACAGCTGCACTGATATTTGTTTTACTCTTATGATGTCTGGTTAAAAATAATTCAGTGGAAGACCGAGAGTTTTATATGTCCTCTGAACCCACAACCAGAAAGGAGAACTCTGCTCCAATATAGTAGTATCAGTTTACATGACTATTGACCTTTAGGGAGTACCTTGGCATTGATATTGAAGGTTAATTCATGTTCCCTGCTCAAACTGTTTAAAGGATTATGCCGAAAACTAAGTGATTCCAAATTTAATTTGCCCCCTTTTTTGGGCTGACAAAATGACTAAATATATATAGAACTTCTCTATTAAAATCTTCACACAGTGAGCTCATTCAACCCCCACAGTGGCCCACTTCTTATGCAAAAATAAAAAAACAATAAAAAACAAAACCAGGGAAAGAAACATGTATTGCATCAGTTCATCAGTGGTTCTCACTTGTGTGCATGACAGTCACCATGAGAGCTTGTTAAAACATATATTGTTGGGCCTCACCTCCATAGTCTCTGATTCAGTAAGTCTGAGCTGGGACCCAAGAAATTACATTTCTAAAAAGTTCCCAGTAGATGTTGATGCTGCTGGTTGGGAACCACACTCAGAGAATCACTGTCTTACCTTTTTTTTTTGCAGAGTAGTCTCCGTAGTATATTTAATTGGCTATACATTCAACACCTGCTTCCTTAACAAAATAATTAGTTACCAGATGGATGACGAAATTCTAATAATGACCTTATAATATTGAGTAGAAGTTCATGAAGAGGTTGGTGGCAAAACCCTAGCTCCCAGGACTGAAACAATGCCTGTTTGCGCGCCTTATCATCCTCACCCTCTCAAACCACTTCCTCCTTCACCTGTCCATGTCTGTTCTGAGTGCATATTGGCATCTGCCCAAGTAAACTAACCATTAGTAGAAAAATACAACTATGTACATTTCTGCACATATTGTGTAAATTTGCCTGTTTCCATAGTATGCATATGTCATCTTAGGGATTGGGGGGCATATTATTGATAATGATCACAGAAAAACAGATTAAAATAATTGTAATTTAACAACTTTCTCTTGAAGCGTAAGACTGAAGAAGTCTTCCATAAAGACACATATATGAATGAAATTTTCTTATCTACTGTTTCCTTAGTTGTTTATAGGTGGTACAAATGAAAACAAAGTTGAAGATTTGAATGCCTTCTTAATTCGGTTATGTTCACACTAGGCAAAGAATACTTCTGACTCTTTTTCCTGGCCACAATAGAGAACCACAACTTTGGCACACAATCTAACAAGATTAGGCAGGTGTTCAGAAAGAAAACTTAAATTAAACGTGAATGATCATGGAAATACAATTCAAACATAAAGAGGAGATTTAATATCATGTGAAAAATCAACCTTTCCCCTTCGTATTAAGATAAATCATAGAAAGTAGTAAGAAGATTTAGAAACAGAAATTTAATGTTCATTTTCAGCTAATCTAGAAATTATCTAAAACTCATTACCAAAAAAGGGTCTGCCAAACATGGTGGGAATTTATGCAGGAGAGAGTTCGGAGGAGATGCTTGGAAAGATTTTTCTATACTACAGATCTCAGAGAGAGGTAACAAAAGACACTTCTCAAAGGTGAGAAGTACACCCTAGCCTCTAAAACCTATTTTTCAAAGTAGGCACTGTGTGCCAAGGCTGGTGGCAAATCTTGGATTTAGAAAGCTGAGGAGTAGGACAAATATGAAATCACACGACAAGCCATATTTATAAAGAATGTCTGTCACAGTATGATAGGAGGAGAAGAGAATATTTACATTTCATGAGCCCAACAACTTCTGTCTCCTTGGTTGAGGTGAAGTAAAAGATAAATAAAAATACAAAAACCATCAGATCATAAGAAAAATTCCAGTGATACTGCAACTAGTCCCTGGCTGTCCCTCATAGAAACTTCATGCAAATAGTTGGTGAAAAACACTCATCTTTCAATGATACCAATGGAAAAGAACTAGCAAAAAGCCTGTATAAAAATACCTTAAGAAAAATATGATCAAAGCAAGAGAAAATATAAGTAACAGGTAAAGAACACAAACCAGAAATAAAACATTGTGAAATAGCAGAGGAAAATTGGGACAAGCATTTCACCATGAATAATAATTTTAAAATATATGACAAAAGGAAATCACCTATAAGAAGCATCAACATAATGAAGAGACTCAAAACTTCAAGGAACATAAGGTAAGAAAAAAGGATATGATCTGCGACCCAGCAAAGATCAGGAAACTGAGGGAAAGGTAAATATTAAAGTACTACAGAAATAGACAAAATTGAATAGGGTGCACACAGTAAGGTACACAGAAGAGAGAAATAAGAGAAGTGAGAAAATTGAAACAGAAATAAAGGAATATTTGAAAGGATGTAGAAAATATTAGGTAAGAAAGGAATACAGGAAGATAGGAGTGCTCAGTGTAGAAAATAAAGACCATGGAACATTGCAACACATTATTAGAAAGGATTGCTGAAGATAAAGATTTGAGTATACAGATTTGAAGAACATACCATAAGCTCAGGAAAATGGATTCAGAGCAGTCAAGACTGAGATACTCCTGATAACGTTAGTGAATGTCAAAGATACAGAAGCTTCTGGGCATCTAGACAAGTGGATAAAGTCTCTTGGTGAGCAAAGAACAGAGAGAAAGAGAAGAGTAGGTTGTGAGCCCTCACCCATATGGACATAATCTATGGTAAAGTAATAGAGTATAGTTGCATATTGAGGGATAGGACAGGTGGGTAGTGATATTACTGGTTTAGTGGTGCAGGGTTGACAGGTGGGTAGATTAGGAAGGGCAGGTTAGAATACCCAGGGTATGTAACTATTAATCTCGTCATCCCATGAGTCAAGACAAGAAGTGTCATGTGCCCCAGGGGGATGGAGAGGAAGGAACAGAAAAATCAAATGGGGTATTTAGTGGTCATGGGAAATGTTTTTCATTACCTTACAGTAATGGACACAGGACATGGTAAATATCATCAAAAATTATTATACTGTACCATCTAAATTGTAAACTATACTGTAAACCATTGACAATGTTTAGTAGCTATGTTTCACTATCTGTATAACAGTTATAACAATGCTACCATCCACAAAAAAAAAAAAAG